>JANRMT010062850.1:725440-764961 GCA_026402145.1 Polypterus bichir lapradei
TATCTATCTATCTATCTATCTATCTATCTATCTATCTATCTATCTATCTATCTATCTATCTATGTAGTTGTCTGTCTGTCATTTTTTTATGGTTGCTCATAGCTTTGCTTATTTCTGGTGCCTCCACTGCTTACTATTGTTTGTTCTGCAGGGTGTCTTGGCCCATCTTTTGTATTTATGCTCAGGATAAAGCTGCTGTTATCCCTCTTTTGCAATGACCAATCTGGTAGCTTCAGCCCTTGCGCATCAGTATTAGTCATGACCTGCTGGAATAATTCAAAGTATCAAATGTCTAAGGCTGACAAAGCCTGGGGATGTTTTCACATACTAAAAGCTTCTTTTCGCATGAAAGGCTTTTCAGAATGTAATAAACCTCCACTAAGCTGGATGCAAGCAGATGACGTTACATTAAAAGCAAATACTCGGTGACATGATTTGAATGGCTCCTTATTGGCCGAGTATGACATATGGTGCTATATGTGGCGTCCTTTAGCCGAGATAGCCATCACAGGATGACTGCCCAGACCAGACGTCCCCAGTGCACATACTGGAACGCTGCTTGTTTGGGCTTACATTTCAATTGCAAATTCATGCACTTGGCTCAGAGATCAGAAGCCAGGAGGCAGAGGAAATTATAGCAATGGGAAAACTAAGAAGGAGGTAGGACAGCAGACAGAGTGCAGTGCCGGGGTTGTGCCGGGAGTGTTCGTGTAAGAATGTTACATATGCACCTCCAGGAAGGGGAGATATGTCTTTTGGGTTTACTACCAAACCTTCCAAGGTACCATATTGGTACAACAATTAAGAGATCAGGATTTCTAAAATAAGAAGAGCTAAGCACCTTCAGACCTCTGCACAATCTCTCCTTTCTTGATATCATTTGTTTTTGAGATATAAAAAAGAAAGGAGTAGGGAAGAAAGAGGGTAGCTGTCCCTGCTTCTGACAGAATGCCCCCTCCGTGTGATTTTCAACTCCAGTTAGGCCTTATTTAACCATTTTGTATCTTGTCCCTTCTTATACCACAAGATTGAAAATTCAACTTAGGCAGATATAGCATTATCTATAAATCAATACATGTAGTTTAAGGCACCACCACTAGGAGGTGCTAAACACTGCATTAATATAAAATGTATTTCCAAAGCATTGATTGGAGAATTATTTTTTGAAGTCTAATTATGTAAAAAATAACCTATCCATCTGTCCATTGTTCAAATCTACTAAGTTACAGGGTGCCATAGCTCATGCCAGTACATCATAGGCACACTCACACACTAGAGTTGTTGAAAATTGAAATATTTAGGATGTAGGAGGAAAACAGGAAGATACAGAAAGAACTCCTCATGGACGGTGACTGCTCTGAGGTTGTGATTCTGGATATGTGAGTCAGTGGTGCTAAGCTTTGTACCACCATGCCACCCATAAATGAACAGCTTAACAAAACAAGAAAATAATTGAATTGCAATGAAGCACCTTGTGTTGTGTCCATTTTTTTTAACCTGTCCGCTTCAGTACAGGAATGTAGAATTGTGATATAAAGCGTGACATATATTATAGTGAAGCGTGATACAACATAAGTATTTATTTAATGACTGATATTAAAATACAACCAGTTTCACTCAGGACATTGTGCATCTACAAAGGACCAGTGGACTCTCAAAGTGAAGAAACCCTTCACCTAAAAGAAATTGTGCGGAAATATTGATCTTGATCTCGCTGGCCCGTTTGCTCACACAGGGATGTGCCCTTTAAGAAGAGCAGGATACTGGAAGAAAGAAGGCAGACGACAGGATTTTCTGTAAAGATGGAGCATCTGGTTCATCACTCACTCACTCACTCACTGACTCACTCACTCACTCTTTATATAGTTCCTCTTCTTTTTCCCTAACTAAATGTAATTTTAAAGAATTCAGTGCTGCTTCATTATAGTGTGCTATAAATGCTAATAATTCATAACTTGGATGGCATGGTGGTTCTCTGGTTAAAGGATCTGGGCTGGTGACTCAAAGGAAGCCGATTCGAATCCTTGCAGTGACAGAAGGAATGAGACTTTGATGGACCCTTGAGCAAGACCCTTAACCTGCAGTTGCTCCAGGGTCGCTGTACAAATAGCTGGCCCTGCACTCTGACCAAAAAAACTCTCTGGAGAGTAAGTTGGGGTATGCAAAAAATGCCAAATTCTTAGAAATTGTGTATTGCCAATAAAGGGTTAAAAATCACAAATAAATGTGCTACAAAAGAAACTCAACTATGTATCATTGGCCACGAGAATTGCCACAGAGAAGAAATGTTGGTACACCAACCAAATTGTCCAATTTAATGCTTTTAATAACTGAAAACAAAACCAGGTAAACATCGGTGCATTAAAAAAATAAAATCTTTCCAACCTATAACCACATGTAGCTTCTGGGTGGCTGTCAAACAGCTCATTTGAGCCGGTTGCTTCATGTCAAAGCTTTGTCCTGCGGTGCACTCAGTCTATAAATATATGTCACCTTTTGGTGCGCCTGAGCTTTATAGCCGGACTCAAAGGGGCATGGACAGTTGTCTTCTCAACACTATGGACGGAAGGGAAGATGAAACAGTTAGCAACAGCACCCCCTCTTGTCCTGGAGTGCTATTACATACTTCAAATCTGATGTGCATGCTGACACACTGATTGACTGAAGTTTTTCTGTTGCTCTTTGCAGAGATCTCTTTCAGAAAACCCCTAAACAAAAGAGTGTTCAGTTTTATGGATTAGCACCCTCATTCTAATTAAATTTGGGCAGCAAGGTGGCCTCATGACTCCAGGTCCTGCCTGTGTCACGTTTTCATGTTGTCTTTCTGGTGTAGGTGGGTCTCAGACATGGTGAAGAGAAACTTCACTAGCCTGTCCAGAACTAGTATGTGACATACACTGGCCATACAGAATTGAAGCTGGCTTTAAACGTTTAAATTATACAAAAATGCCTTATGAGTGAGAGGAACTGTTAAAAACTCTGGTTTGTTTAGACAAGTCCATAAATATATCTTTATAAATAAAGATATTTATTGCATAAATGAAAAGAAAGCACAAAAGTGGCACAAAGCCAGAAAGCAGATGCCTAAAAAAGTCCAGTAAATCAGACTCTAAAAACAGAATTAATAAATCCTAACACCAAAAGAAAATTAACAAGAAAGACAATACGCACAAACTCAATGGTCCACTGCTGGATTCCTCTCGTTGACTGACTAGAAAGGAAGTGGGAGGACCCGGCAGCAGTGGTGCCAGGGTGGCTCCGCCTCCTGTGGCTCCACCCACAAATTAGAAGCAATAGAGTCACATTAAAATATGACAGTACATAAATGATAAAAAGACAAAACAGAAATGACATAAAAATGTGAAAAATAATAATTAAAAAAATGAAAACTGCATTAAAAAAAGGAAAATAAATACAATCTAGGAAAAAAACCCTGGCTGTAACACAACACTCCTCATTTCTGGGTGTGTTTAACTTCTGTACTGCAATTATTTTCTCTAAAATCATTAAGATATAAAAATATTTATGACTGTAAACTGTATGTGTGTGTGAGTGTAAGTGCCTTGCTGTGTACTGGTGTCCCATCCAGGGTCCCCAGTTTGCACCTAGTTCTACCAGGTTAGGCATCATAAATGGATGTATCGATTTCAGTTAATTTTAATGCTGATCTAAATATAATAAATGTAATATTCACACCAAAACATGTCATTGGGTGAAGCAAATTAATACTGTATAGTTTATAGTTTATTTATTATGAGGGGTTTTACCTGAAATTTGTATTTATGTAGTGCTCTGTTGACAGCATTAGTGTTGCTTTTGTTGTAATACAGGCTGGCATCTCTTAATCAATAATTTTAGCCTTTGGGGACAAAGGGCCTATTTCAGCCTCTAAAGTGCGGCCGCCCGCATGCCAAAGCCAGCAGCAGCCCATCTTGCAGGCGCCATGAATCACTCATGTCATCTTCACTCCCAGTAGGGCAAGACACAGCTTAACCATTTGGCAGATGGCAGACACGTGCCTTGGTCTCAAGTCTCTGGTGCACCTGTTCCAGTATTTCTGGAGAAAAGGGAGCTGTAAGTCTGTACTAACAGGTTGGTTAAGCAGCGCCAGCGTGCCCGGATCAGCAGTTGCCATGGTGTATGGCGTGAGAGAGGGGGAGAGTGTGGAGGAGTGTGGGTGCCTCTCTTCTCACGGAGAGCTGTTAGTGTGATGCATTTCAAAGGCTCTTCAGTCAGGGCAAGATCATCTTGGCATCGGAAGGTTAGTTACAGATTTCTTTTAATGCATAGTAGGGGTGTCCTCCTGAGCCCATCCGTAGCTTTGATTTCAGCATAAGAAAAATGTGAAAGCCGCTCACCAGAGTGCTTGTATTCCTTTCTGTAGCTCTTCAGCGGCTCAGTGTGGGTTGTATCTCTTAAGTGCACCGTTTCATTTTAGGCCTGATCGCTATCAGTCCATATCATAGGTGTCTGAAAGTTGATGCCCTTCAAAAATAAGATATGAGCATGAGAAATTTGACAAACAAGAGGAGACCATTCAGTCCATCATGCTCATTGATTTAGCTAATAGCTAATCTGTCCCAATATCTCATCCAGATTCTTTTTAAAGGTTATCAAAGTTTCTACTTAAACTCAGTGTCTCAGCATTTTATTCCAGATTCCCACAAGCCATTGTGTAAATAAGTGCTTCTTGACTTCAGTCTTAAATAGACTTCCCCTTTATTTCCATTGATGTCCTCGAGTTTGCGATTCACTGTTAAGTTGAATGAATTCTGCTGGATCTTCTTTATGGATGCTTTTGAGGATTTTGTAGATCTGGATGAGGTCCCCACTTAGTCTCGTCTGCTCGAAACTAAACAGGTTCAATTCTCTGACTCTGTCACAGCAGGGCCTGTCCTGAAGTCCTGGGATGCACTTTGTTGCTCTCCTCTGCACAGCTTCAAATACTGCAGTTTCTTTTTTATAGTATGATGACGAGAACTGCACACAACACTCCAGATGCAGTGTCACTAGCGCATTATAGCGTCCCTTGATTTACGGTCAGTGCAATATATCCTAACATTTTATTTGCCTTTTTAATCGCTTCAGCACATTATTAGATGATGAAAAGTTGTGTCACAAAATAAAAAAACAACAAATCAAGGTAATAAAAATAGTGGAAATCGAAGAATAATCGTTTAACTGTGGCACTGTCAAGGTTAACTCTGGATGTTATCAAAAAAAAATGTTTGCAAAGATGAAGTCAAGTGAAAAACAGTTTAGAAAATTAAAGGATTTGTATTTTTAGAGTTATAAAGGTATTCAAACACGTTACTTACTTTTTAAGAATTGTATTCTACCATCAAGCAATTAACCCATTTATTAGTCTGCTATATTTATATATTACTTGTGTTTACACATTTTATAATTAAAATATGTCAGTCAGTCAGTCATTGTCCAACCCGCTGTATCCTAACACAGGGTCACGGTGGTCTGCTGGAGCCAATCCCAGCCAGCACAAGGGTGCAAGGCAGGAACAAACCCCGAGCAGGGCGCCAGCCCACCGCAGGACACACACACACCCACCAACACACCAAGCATACACAATTTAGAATCACCAATGCACCTAACCTGCATGTCCTTGGACTGTGGGAGGAAACCGGAGCACCCGGAGGAAACCCACGCAGACACGGGGAGAACATGCAAACTCCACACAGGGGGGACCCAGGAAGTGAACCCTAACTGCGAGGCAGCAGCACTGCCCACTGTGCCACCGTGCCGCCCTGCTAAAATATGTTCAATACTAAAAAGCTTAGTCAAATTTTCAGTCTTTTCCCTAATATCTGTAATATATTGCTATTTTTTGGCATCATTTACTAACAATTGTGAAATTCAAAACAAGTAGCCCCCTTTAGACCGTATAAAATACATGCGTGAATGTAAATACGTGTAGTAGTTCATAATCTATTTAAACTACTACTAGATTATAAACAGAATGTTGTTATATAGGTCTGCAGTGGGCTGGCGCCCTGCCCAGGGTTTGTTTCCCGCCTTGCGCCCTGTGTTGGCTGGGGTTGGCTCTAGCAGACCCCCGTGACCATGTAGTTAGGATATAGCGGGTTGGATAATGGATTGATGTTATATAGGTGATATTACAGCAAAAGGTAAAATAGTAATAATCCTATTCTTATCTCATAGATTGGGTCATATGATGGTAGAGGGTTGTCATATACAGCTTCACTTAGGGCAGTAAAAATGCCAAAGACGGCCCTGGGACTACACAAAACCTCTTTACAAATTTTGATAGATCCTGGCACAGCACATTTAAAAAGGAGTCGTTACAAGTGGAGGATGAAAGAGAATCAAGTGATTTCCAGCATGATATTAAGGCAGATTTAGCAGTGATTTTTGTAAGGCAAAACACCCGCTACTGTGAGAGGAAAAAGGAAACGTTGACTGGAAACAACGCTGAAGCAGAAAGTTGCCACAATTGAGCACTCCTAAAATGTGTGCAAAACTCGACCTACCTAAGGCCAGGAAAACACTGCGATTTTAAGAAGTCGTGGTCAGGCATGATAGAGTCATGTGTGTGCTCAAAGCGTGCGTGGTCAAGCGACTACTCACAATGCACGATAGAGTCGTATATGTGCTCAAACTGGTTCGGTTCGGTTTGAATGATACGCCACAACGTGGGTTCTCAGGCTATACGTTTACCCGACAGACAGCTTTATCCAGTGACATTTTGCAATGAAGCTTTACCCATTCAAAAAAACAATATGGCCACAGGCTTCTCAGAATGTCAACAAAGAAAAGTGCTGCGTTGCTGACTCTTGTTGCACTGTCTTCTTAAGCTACAAAGGAAAGAAAAAGCCCTAACTGGATGTGCGGATGGTTTGGAAGGCATGAAGAATACAGTATGCCTATTGTACAGAGAGAAATAGAAGTACATAATCTATGTAATTTACCATTGTGTGTGTTTATTTTGGGTAAAGTAAACGTACTTCTGTCATTGGCCATTTAGTTGTACAGTATGACAGTTAGCTTCTTCAAATCAAAGTGGTTAAAGTGAGCTTGAAAATGGCAATACCCAACGTACAATGTTCACCGAGTGTAGTACAGCAAACTGGAATATAATATCAATCACTTGAAATTTGATGATGATAACTCATACTGCAAGTTAGCCCAATCATAAGATGCAATCGGGCCTCACCACCCCCTTCATACTGCACATGAGACAAAGACCGCTGAAGTTGAAATTAGGGCCGACTCAGAAAAATCACTTGCCGACTTGGGTTTAAAATCCCGTCGTGGAAAAATCCCGGCTTAACACCAAGGATGTGGGCTCAGGCCCATAAGAAGATGTTTGAATTGGTGAACAAATTCCTGGAGGAGAGAGAAATATTTTGGCAGATACTGGTCCATCGGTGGGACAACCTGCCAAACTGTATGGATGGGGAGGTAGTGATGAAAGGTGTCAATTTGAATGTGATTATAAAAGTAAGTGCTTGCACATTGGGAAAGCATATTTTGTTGATAAAGGAGGAGAGGAGACTGGCAGCTCAAACGCTAACCTGAGTGTATTTAGCACGTTTCTCCCAAAATGTTAGTGGTCCATGCTGAAAGCCATCCTGCCGTTATTATTTCATCCTGCCCGACTGAGTACTTCACTGTTAAGTGCTTTAGCCTCATCAGCCTACCAAGAGAGTTTCCACATGAGCTCTAATCAGTCGTGTTTTCTTTTTTCTTCTTATTCAAGTAGCTCTTAAGAATGCTGAACGCTCCCAGTTTAAGCGACTGGACTGTTATATTAAAAGCAATATTAAACTAATTATAGGAAGAGCAGAGGAACAAAAAATAAACTTGTTGTAATTTAATATTTGGCTTATGACAAGGAAGAAAATAAGATTTAAACAGTTGTGGCTGAAAGAGCAAGGCTGAGCAATCAAAAGTCATTAGATGCTTATTGACATGTAACCTTTCAGTCAATAAAATTTGAAAACAGGCCTAACAAGCTGTCAAGACAAGCAGAGTGGAATGGATTCGACCTTACATGACTGTACACTGAGCTGGTTCAATGTGACTCACGTCAAAGGCTTAATTACATGGGAGAATACTCGTCCAAGTGTGGGAGAGTGAAACATGCTGCCCCAAATATTTGTGACCTTGGTCCATGGTGAAAGAACACAGAACTATTTAAGACTATGAGATCCTGTAAATGATGTACAAATAACAGGGGGAAAGCCTATCTGAAAGTCAGAATGGTGAAGTTAGATTTTCTGATTTTGCACAGCTTCAAGAATAACAAGCGTTCTGAGCAACACAGCGGTCCTGAGTCCTGGGCTCAGATCATATCAGCTGTGCGAATGCTGTGTGTGGGTTTCCTTCTACATCCTAAAAAAGTGACTGTAGGGTTACTTCATGATTTTAAATTGAATGGACATACCTGAGGGTGTCCTGCAGTTAATTACCCCACCCCACCTCATACTGCTGATAGTCACTGGCACGCTCGACCATGAGCTAAGCTGAGACATTTAAAAATGAATGGATTGGTGCCCATATTTACCTTATAAGCAGAGCCTCCCACACACTCAGGTAGTGCATGTGCATGATTAGATATATTCATGTGTATATGTATATACAGGGCGGGCGCACGCACACACACACACACACACACACACACACACACACACACACACACCAAGCATACACTAGGGACAATTTAGAATCGCCAATGCACCTAACCTGCATGTCTTTGGACTGTGGGAGGAAACCGGAGTACCCGGAGGAAAGCCACTCAGACACGGGGAGAACATGCAAACCCCACACAGGGAGGACCCGGGAAGCGAACCTTGGTCTCCTAACTGCGAGGCAGCAGCGCTACCCACTGGTGTAAATATATATGCTATATATATTCACCCCTGCTCGCTTTGCTCTCCGACCTCTTTCCACCCCCACCAGTGCTACGTGCCGTTGTGAAGATGGGGACTGAATGCACCCAAAGGAGACACGGCTGCTCCTCCAAAACCCCTCTTAAACGGTGGTACAATGGGAAACAACAGTTGTTTTTTTTTACCTCCTCTTTGCTCGATCAGCTACTGGCTTGCTGCTGTTACCATGCCGCGTGATCTGCATTTCGTCCGGCGCTTCGAAATTTTAAAAACCTGTCCAGCACCTGTCCTTTTGTCTCACTGCCTTGTCTCTCTTGTCCCCCAGACATCCTCAAACACTATGCAATCACTTTTCGCTGTTCCATTATTTCACAGAGTAATATTTTCCGTTTGTGCTAATGCGATGTTTACTCTCATTTTTTTGAGACTTTCGAATTTTCCTACTTCCATAATCTCTAAACTGCTCTGCATGTGTGTCATGGGAGTTGCTTCCAAAGTTTTTAAGTATGACATTGCTTGTCCGTCTCACGGGATGTGAAAGTGCCTCTCTGTCTCTCTTCAAAAGATCTCTCTTCCAAAGATCACATCTTGTCGCAAGATTTTTTTTATAATAGAGAGATATATGTATATATATTTTCATAGGACTGAATCGCAATTTGATTATTTGATGGTTACCTACCAGGTAACGCTTGTGTTTGGTCGGCCAGTCTGCAAACATCTGCCACGTCCATATATGATACAGTACTTGCCAAATAATACAAAGAGTACACAACACGTATTTCTCCCTATTTGGGGCTCATCAGGTGTACACAACTCTGCTCTGGCAGATGTTTGCAGACTGGCCGACCAACCACAAGAGTTATCTGGTAGGTAACCACCCAAATGTCAAGTTGTGATCAGATCTATGAATGTAATACTCCGATCTTCACCCATCAAGTAAGCAAACCAGTCACTGTGGCACATCTTCAGAGGCTGATGTCCAAGGCTCGATCCCGCCTCCTATAGACTTTGATGAGTGTCTGGATTCTGGATTGTGGTATTTTTGACCATTCTTCAATCCAAAATCTCTCCAGTTCAGTTAAATTTGATGGCTGCCAAGCATGGACAGCCTGCTTCAAATCATCCCATAGATTTTCAATGATATTCAAGTCAGGGGGCTGTGACGGCCATTCCAAAACATTGTAATCTTCTCCCTCTGCCCGAATGCCTTTGTAGATTTTGAACTGTGTTTTGGGTCTTTGTCTTGTTGGAATATCCAACCCCTGTGTAACTTCAACTTTGTGACTGATGCTTGAACATTATCCTGAAGAATTTGTTGATATTGGGTTGAATTCATCCTACCCTCGACTTTAACAAGGGCCCTAGTCCCTGAACTAGCCACACAGCCCCACAGCATGATGGAACCTCCACCAAATTTGACAGTAGGTAGCAGGTGTTTTTCTTGGAATGTGGTGTTATGACCAAATAACTCAATTTGTGTCTCATCAGTCCAAAACACTTTGTTCCAATATGAATCTGGCTTGTCTAAATGAGCATTTGCATACAACAAGCGACTCTGTTGGTGGTGTGAGTGCAGAAAGGGCTTCTTTCTCATTACCCTGCCATACAGATGTTCTTTGTGCAAATTGTGCTGAATTGTAGAACGATGTACAGATACACCATCTGCAGCAAGATGTTCTTGCAGGTCTTTGGAGGTGATCTGTGGCTTGTCTGTAACCATTCTCACAATCCTGCGCATATGCCGCTCCTGTATTTTTCTTGGCCTACCAGACCTGCTGGGTTTAACAGCAACTGTGCCTGTGGCCTTCCATTTTCTGATTACATTCCTTACAGTTGAAACTGACAGTTGAAACCTCTGAGATTGCTTTTTGTAGCCTTCCCCTAAACCATGATACTGAACAGTCTTTGTTTTCAGATCTTTTGAGAGTTGCTTTGAGGATCCCATGCTGTCACTCTTCAGAGGACAGTCAAAGGGAAGCACAACTTGAAATTGACCACCTTAAATACCTTTCCTCATGATTGGACACACCTGTCTATGAAGTTCAAGGCTTACCGAGATAATCCAACCAATTTGGTGTTGGATGCATTCAAATCAGCAAAATGACAAGTGGGCCCACATTTTTGCACAGCCAGTTTTTCAAATTTGATTTAATCTCATACAACTAAATAATGCTTCACTAAAAATCTTTGTTTGGAGAAAACACCCCAGTACTCAGATGTTCCTAGGAAATGAAAGACATACCACTGTTATCTTTTTTGTTGAAAGTAGAGTCAATTATTATGCAGGCTGAGAAGGGTTCCCAAACTTTTTCATATGACTGTAGATATTATACAGTATACAGTATAAACAAAGTATAATTATGTGTGTGTGTAAATATTGAATATATATATATATATATATATATAAATAAACAATATATATAAATATTTTTACATTTTTTTCACATTTACTGCCCAGGCAGGTCACATCATTAAGTCAGAAGCAGACACTGACGTCATTTGTCATTATTTATTATTAAGCTAACCCTGACATTGGTTGAAGAGATTTGCAATGAGCATGATAAGGAGGGGACCCCTCCTGAGTTAAAATCAAGATTGGTCACATCAAGCAATAACAACAGTAATTTGAGAGTGAGAAGAGAGGACAGAGTGCTGGCTAATGTTGTGTCTCATAAGCCATCAGTGTTTGACATGTTGTCAGACGTAGTTAGCTTGATATGAACTCTCACTATGTCTGAATAGGCTCTCAGGTAAACTGGAAACAGCAAGGTTATGCTTAATGTATTTCTGAATGATTGCAAAATATTCTATATTCCTGAATCAGCCTCATGTTAAGTAGATTAGGTTGGACTTTCTGTGATTGTTTTATTTTTTATTATTTAAGTTTTTCTATGTATTTGCAACTTTTGAGTAAATTCACTATTTGTTTCCACTGAAGCCGGTTTAAAAAAGTGCTGTGACATTATTCCATTGTAAGAGCATAGCGCCTTTGCTGTTACTCTTTGGATGTTGTTTCTTTTGCCACTTGTATTGGGACTCAGCTTTGAGTGGCGGTCGTCCAGGATGGTGCTTCATACCGGACACATTCATGTTGGCCACCTTCCTTCTTCAGTTTGGCTTGTTTGTGGTGCCACTTTATTTTCCTCCATCCCAGTGGGACTCAGAAAGCTTCCATGTTGTGTTCCCCTTACTTCCTGCTCCCCACTTCCATTGTTAGTATGGAGTCAGAGTTAGATCAATATGGACCTCCTTTAATGTTTAGTTTAACTCTTATTGGTGTCAATGTTCCACTTGAAAATACTTACATTTGTTTTAGTCATAATGTCTGTGTTTATCTGCAGTCGCTACACAACACAGCGGATTCTGATAAGAGAGAAGTGCAGGAAAGATGTACAGTAGGAGCAGCGGGGGACCCAAACAGAATGTTGCTTAGGGCCCCAGAAAGTTTAGGAATGGCATTGTAGGCAGAAGATGAACTGGCAGCCTTGTGTTATCCCTGAACTCCTCCATCTGTCAGTTTTGTTCATGGTCCTAAGGTTTGACCCAAATGCATTGGGCATAAGACAAGAACACCTGGACACCTTCCTTGTGTGCTATTCCACTGCAGGGCACATCCTTGCACACACTTATTTATATCAAGCTAATCTAGGGTTGTCAGTTGACCAAAAGAGCATGTTGATGGAATTTGGGAGCAAAATCCATGGAGGCACAGACAAAAAGTGCAAATTCCCCAAAGGTAGTGCATCATCATGGATTTGAACCCAATCTCCTCTCCTAGAGCTATGATGCAGCAGCGCTAACCACTGCACCACCAGGCCATTCTGTCCAGATACCTCGAGTGTACAGATACAAAGAATCAGTCATATAATCAGGGGCTCAGCTGGTGCCATTTGCTATCCTAAGGGTTTTTTTTTTTTTGTAGAAAATAAAATCTGCAAAGTGAGCGCTGAGTAAAGTGAGTGTGCAGGAAATCTGGATGGGACACCAGTCTTGTCACAAGTCCACCAGGGCACATGGGAGCCTATAGTGAACTGGCTGGGATCAGACCACTGTGCCACCCCGGTATACATTGGATATTTTTCCTAAATAAACTTTGTACAGATGTCGTAGAGTCAGAAATTTAGATAAAATCTGTAAAATAAGATAGAGTGACACATTTAGGGGGCAGGGGGGTCACACAAAATAAACCTCATGAGAATAGTTGTCATCAAAAAGACTCAATGACTAAAAAATAAAAAGTGAAGCTAAGGAAACAGAGAAAGCATTCTGCTGCTCCAAGTAAATGTCATCTGTTCTCACTCCTTGGGGGATTCATTTTCAAAATAAAAACCAAATAAATATGTAGATTACTGTCAAGGCGCACTCACTGTGTGCAGAAAGCACATAAAACAGAATCGACTCCTCTAATGCGCCAGCGTTACAGAGGGAAATAACTTCTGAGTTCGATTCCCGGCTTTTCGAAGAGCTTGATGCTGAATTTCTTGCCCAGAGCCTTTTCCTTAGCCTACAAAATGCACCTGTTTCTAATTCAAACAGCGACAAAAAAGAATCAACAGCTGGGGTCTCTCGCACACACAATAGAAAGAGTCTCCTTCAGGCAGCGGAGCGTATTTAAGGCGTGACAAAGGTGCCGAGAGCCGTCGCACTCGGAGGGGCTTGCTTAACTCAAATCTATTAAGACGTGTAGCTGTGGTGCCAAGAAAAACACACTCCAGCACTGAGTGAATTCATCTAAATAAGAAAATTCACAATGGAACAACAGTTTAAGGATTACCTTGACTCTGAAAGTCACTGTGGTTCCATATCGCAGGTAATTGTATAATTTGACAAGCAGGAGTTATGTTAACTAATTAATAACATGATATAAACACTGCCATTTTGGTGTAGCATCCAAGAGGTGAACACGTCCTCAATAACAAATGAAGAAGTCAAAAAATACCAAAAGGTTTGCTGCTGTAGGCTGGCTCCCTGTCTCCTGGGATTCTTCCTGCCTTATGCCCTGTGCTTACTCGATTAGGCTTCAGCCCCCCCGTGACCCTGCTTAGGATTAAGCCGAAGCAAAAATAACATGATATGACATGACATCCAAAGGTGTACTACCAAGTCCAGTTTATTCCTGCCTTACACCCGATGGTACCCAGACAGACGTCAGCCCTCCGTTAGCTGTTTGACAGTCTGGGAGTGCGAGTGAATGGGCCTTTGTGATGGACTGGTGTCCTGTCCAGTGTCAGTCTTGGATTTGTGACCAGTGCTGACAGGATAGACTGTGGACCCCATGGTCCTGTTTTGAATTAACTTGATACATTAAGTGATATTGAGTATGTGAGTGAGTGAATGTGTTTTAAGATGGACTGACGCCCCTTGCAGGGCTGATTCCTGCAAATGAGAGGCCAATGAGAGTGTCAGGGTGATGGAGTGCCAAAGCAGAAGTCCCATGTAATGCAGCCAAGGATAATACATTAATAAAATGTGTAGAAATTCAAATTCAGGGCGTTTTAGCAACTTGTCAACAAACAATTTGTCCTCATGGGGATCAGGATCCAAAATGAACGTTGACTTCCAGTTTAATTCCAGCTTATATAGGGTCCTGGGCAGAACCTCTTGCTGTGGGCCGGAAAAAGACATCAGGGTTCACCTGCAAAATCTTCCTCCAGTCTAGGAGAAACAAAACAGAAGCTGTCAAAGATTGCATTTCACCCTCATCCTTGTTGTTGCATAGCTTTATAAATTCAATGGTATCACCATCCTTGATTTTGCAGTTTTCAGCATCAGTGTTTAGCTCGTTCTGAAAGAAGATGCAAACCCTCCAAGCACAAAAGCTAGAAACTTGTAATTCACATAATTTATACACAGCAGCTCATCTTTTACCACATAGAAACTGGAACCATATGATACCCTTATCACACTTGTGCATCTGAGGATCACCCTCCTAAATCATTGTGGGTATGCAATCCCACTCCAGGATGACAGGGGGTGCCATCACTGGCGGTATCGTCTCTGTCTGCCTCCAAAGCCAGGAGGAGACACCCAACGAAGGTAACTGACTCCGCCCCTTCCAGTCAGAGGCGGATGGACAGTAGTTCACCTGCTCCAGTAGAAAATTAGAAGTCATAGTGTAAATCAAAGTGCCCACCCCATACAGTGCAGTGTAGCATAGGCACTATAAGGTAATAGATTAAAAGGTCTTCCAGCTAGTGGATGGTTATCAAAGTTGTTTCACCTGGCATATCATGAAGATCATATTAGTGGGAGAACTCGCATGTGTCATTATGAACCACAGGGAGTCACTAGTGCAGGTCTGAAAGTTGAAGTTTGAGACCCTGAAAGTGGATTAAATAACACTGGGGAGACGACGTCCTCCACTTGGTTCAGGGCTTTCAATTTTTAATTGAACTGACCAAATATAATTTGGGGTTGCCAAGCCGCTAAAGAATTTAATTCCCATGCATAAGAGGTCATGTGAAAAGACAATTTCCCCTCAGGGATTAACAAAGTATATCAAATCCAAAAAAAAATAATAATGATAATAATTTCTTGTGTGCTGCATATGGTGCCAACTGTAGAACACCTTTACAAGCAAACGGCCCTGCAATGAAGTGTGGCAATACAGCCTTTGGAGTTCTGTGATCCTATCCAGTTGAGGTTCAGCTTTGAATAAACCTCCAGCATGAAGAAAGACGACTTTCACTTCACCATCATTCATCATTATGGAAGAGGGTGGCTTCTAGATTTTAAATCTAGTGGACTTGTTAACAAATAAGTGATCTGCATGTTTATGGTCGGCCCCAGGCACCACTCAATACTCGTCGCTTTTTTTCCTTTGGTATTCAAAATCCATGAATGGATTTCTGCTGTCACTGACACCCTTTGAAGAAATGCCTTCTAAAATGCTGCCTCCTGGAGACCCCTGTGAGCACTGCCCCCCCATTGTCCTGATACTCCAGTGTTTGCTCATCAGTCAGCCACGTTGTCAACTTACTACAAAACATCTTTAACTGGGTGACATTGTGCTACACCTGCCTAACTTAAAACACATGGGTGTGTGGAGAAAATGAACCGTCCTGTCAGTAAGAGAAGTAATTGTAACCGTGCTACCCTTTGATGGAAAGTGATTGCTGGACATGTTGAGTAAGGCTGGGTAGATGTGATTTATTCAATATATACAATATTTGTTCATTCAGTTTAAGATCTATCGGTACAAGTCAGGAGCATTACTCCAGTACAGATGCCAATCCAATGCAGTCCTCGACAAACATCCTGCTTGTTTCCGTCATTGGGAATTTGCTTCTTGCTCTGCCACGCAGCTTACAAAAAAGGGGGGAAAAAAGTTAAGAAGGTAGATTTGGATGGCTGCAGAAAGAGTTCTGTAGATTTATTCCGACATCAAAGTTACGTTCAGTGGCATCTTGTAGTTGCCGATCTCTTCATTAATCACACAATTGATGCCACTCTGGCTGAGGAGCGCGAGATAAGCGCGTGTGTCCGCTGTCTCCTTAACTCTTCCCCTGTGCTCGGCTTTGATGTTACTAGGATATGAATCAAATGTTATTAGGCGCAGTGCTTGAAATAAACAAATCACGCCTGCCTCTGCTGTCATTGTGCCAAGTAATGAGACGCAGGGCTTGCTGATGGAACCATGCACTGTATCACCCTGACTACCCCCCAAGAAATGGAGGGAGCCAAGTGGCTTCATGGGAGCAGAAATCAGAGAAATCTGGCTGGACATACAGACAAGCCCTCTAGAAAATGAAAAGTGTCTGAGGTAGATGAGAGTGCAAGGTTGTCACTGCTTTATTTTGTATAGCGCCATTCAAAGCAGGTCATGATATTGTGCATCCATCCATCAATTTTCCAACCCGCTTAAGCTTGCAGGCATCTGACGCCCATGTTGGAAGTACTGGGCACAAAATATGAACCAACTTTACAAGGAATAAAGTGCTCCAAAAGTGAAATGCATACTTCTAGATGATGACAGATAAAACAGTAAAACAAACAAGACAGCTCATCAGCTAACTGAGGAGGCGTACATTTGAACAAGGCTTCCATTGGCTGCACACATTCATTATTTTGTACACGTAAGCACATTTCTACTGACAGCCTTTGTGCACTGCACACATTTATCAACATTATAACATACAGTGTAAAAATGAAACACCGAAGCAGAGAACGGCTTGGGGGTCCCAAATCTGTTTCATACTGAAGTCAATAGAAGAACATTAGGACAACACCAGTGTTAATCCCAGGCAAGTTTTAATTACCCATGATCATCACTTATGCTGGTGGAAACTTTGTAAACGTTAGTGGAGAGGCCTGAGAGGTAGGAGGACTAAGCTGGGGGTCACCTTCTTTCTACTGGGTCAGAGGTTAAGGGGCTGTTTAGGAAGTGTACAGATATGTAAGTGTCTTGCCATCTTTTACAGTCCTCTCCTGTGATTTTGTTTGCTTGGTCCCGTCAGGTACATTTGAATACTCACATCTTTGATAAGAGATCGAAATAAAACCTAATGACATTTACATTCAATATAACTGAAAAGCACCTGTAGGTACAGACACCGCGTTCATAATATAAATACTGTAAGTGAGCATGGTCATCAACTGGAATATGGTGCTGGAGTGTTGCATGTTGGGTAAATTGGTGTTTCACTGAACATGAAGGTAGGAATCTTCCTCTTCTTTGTACAAGTGACAATAAATTTGATCTTGAGTAACCACTGGATCAGCAAAATGATCACTAGGGGACCCTCAGCAAATTCCAACAAAGGACACCAGTACCTTGATTTAAACCCAACTAAGTTACTTTCTCAATTTTTATTGGATTTGACCTGAAAGTCAAGGTTGGACTGAACATTTTAATTGTTAACACTTTAAAAGGGCTCTGTTCTGCCACAGCTTCAGTTGTTTTCCCAAAGGACCTCAAGCCACCTCTTGGCCGGTGTTTTCTGATGTTATACAAAACACTAGGGGGTTTTGCCCCCTGCTCGCTTCGCTCACCAACCCCTGCGGCCTGCGCTATACGCCAGCCACTTTGCGTTTCTGCCAGTTGCGTATGTGGATTTCACTTTTACCAAAAAAACAATCTTTTAATTCTCTCGGATACGCCTCTTCATTGGGAAGAAACAATACTTTTCCCTGATGGCAACACGAATTAGACGATCTACAAGTCTCCGACTTAAAGTTTAAATCCGAACAATATATTCAATCTCTTTTCGCTGTTCCGTTATTTCACCGAGTAATAATTTCCGTTTGTTTGTGCTAATGCAATCTTGACTATCATTTTTTTGAGACTTTCGAATTTTAGTACTTCCAATATCTCTAACCTTCGCTGCATGTGTATTGCGCCAGTGTTTTTGAATTCTTTATGACGTTCTACTTTGTCATCTACTCTTTGTCTTTTATTTCCGGCTCCAGGCATGGTTAAATCTTTTGGCACAAAGTCCCGTCTCGCAGGACGTGAAAGTATCTCTCTGAAAACGTCTTGCCGAAGGATTTTTTTATTATAATAGAATAGCTTTGAAAATAATTTACAGTATATTTTAAATAACTCACCAATTACTTAACTTCTAATAATTTGATGGAACTTTTTCAGCCTGGTTTCAGGACGCAGCACAGCTGTGAAACTGCTCTGCTTTGGGTAACAAATGATTTGCTTATGGCAGCAGACTCTGGACAAACCAGCATATTAATTCTGTTAGACCTCATTGCAGCATTTAACACTGTCAGATATGACATTCTACTGTCCAGAACAGAGAACATGCTGGGTATCTCGGGCACTGCCCTCCAGTGGTTTAAGTCCTCTCTGACAGATAGGCAAGAGTTTGTTAGTCTTGGCAACAGCAGATCCAGCTCAGCGCCAGTCACACAAGGAGTTCCTCAGGGATCTGTGCTCAGCCCTCTGCTCTTCTGTATTTATATGCTTCCCCTTGGCCATAATATTTATAGCTTTAGACTGGGTTATAATTTTTTATGTAGATGATACTCAACTCTGTTTCAATGTTAAAAGCGAAATTTCATCAGAGCATTCTCAGCTCACAACTTGCCTCAGTGAAATTGAAACCTGGATGGAGCAGAACTCAAAATTAAATTTCAATAAAACTGAACTCCTGCAAATTGGCACTAAAGTGCAACTTAAGAAAATGAGCTCCTTCTCAGTCGCTCCTGATGGTGATCTCATCAGACCTTCATCTAATGCAAGGAATCTTGGTGTCATTTTTGACTCCTCTCTTTCTCATTCTGCCCACTGTGGCAGACGACCAGGGACCTTGCCCCACCGTAACACCTGGAGAAAGGAAAGACAGGGAGAGGGACAATATCTTTCCCGAGGTGCAAGAAGGCAGCCCCTCGGATTACATCAGGGCCATGGATTTGGAGCTTAGAAACTCAACCCTATTGGGGTCCGTGGCCACCGCCAGGGGGTGTCTGGATGAACCTGGAGCCCTGGATGGCAGCACTTCTGCCATACCAGGAAGTGCTGCTGGAAGAGGAACCAAATGCACCTGGAGTGCTTCCAGGTGACCATGCGGCACTTCCACCGCATTGGGGAGTACCTAGAGCACATCTGGGTGTAACTTAAAGGGGCTGCCTCAATCCATTCGGGGAGCCGGAGTCGGGAGGCGGTGGACAGAGCTTGCGAGGAGAGGAATAGAGGCGGCAGAAGAACCGAGAAAAAAAGAAAAAGGAAAGTAAAAAGGACTGAGTTTATTGTGGTGGTTGGTGCACTGTGTTTGTGCAGAAGAAAAATAAAGAATGTGCATTTGAACATTGTGTGTCCTTGGTGTCTGTCTGTAGCCGGGCTTCTTTCACACCACATAAACCACATTAAGAAACCTTCTTACTTTCACCTCCATAACATATCCCATGTTCACTCTTTCCTCTCCTTTTCCAAAGCTGAAAAACTTCCTTTTATCTCATCCTGCATCGATTATTGTAACTCCCTATTGGCAGGTGCCCCTTCAAATCTTATATCATGGCTCCAGGTAATTCAATCCTTACACGAACCAGCAACAGCGAGCACATCACACTCATCCTGTTTCTCCTTCACTGGCTCCCTGTGTCTTACAGGATCGAGTATATTATTATTAACCTACAAAGCTTTAAAGTGCCTTGCACTAGACTACATCAGTGACCTTCTCCGTCACTCTGATCCTGTTCACCCACTAAGGTCCTCTGATTCTGTCAATCTTGTTGTGCCACACACTAATGTGCACTCTATCAGTGACTGTTTTCAGCTCCATAGCACCCAGACTTTGGAATGACCTCTCAAAATTAATTAGGTCAGCTGACTCCATTCATTCTTTTAAAAAACAACTTAAAATGCATCTCTTCAAGAAGGCTTTTACCTTAACCTAACAATCTGCCCCTTTCTTTCAGTTTACCTCTCTGCCCAGATGCTCAGTATGATTTGTGTGTGTTATAACACCAATGATGTTATTTGCTAGGCTTTTAGTGTTGAATTTAGTATTTTACTCTGGTTTATTGTCTTTTATTCCATTTAATACTTGGTATACCCTGAATCTGTTTTAGTGTTCAATTCAGGAAACATTTGCATCTAATGTTACATATTCCTCTGTGAAGCGACTTCAGCATTGGAAAGGCACTATATAAATAAAATGTATTATTGTTATTATAAAAAACGTACTGCTCAGATCACTAGCATTGAATATAGTTTGCAGTATAATATATGTTGAATATGAAAATACATAAATCTGTCTGGGATACGAGAGGAAAACAAAGGAAATCTATATATATAATTCACTAAGGGCACGCAAGACAGAGAGCCACGCTCGCTAACTTACAGAGCCCCGCCCTCCAACTCTAAGACCATGGGATACGCTCGACAGAGCTCCGCCCGCCAACTGTAACCCTCCTCCTGTGTCCACCGTCACTCTCGAGGCATGTGCACTGCCTGCTCATGTGCCTGCTCGCAACAACTCACCAAACACAGCCTCAGTCGCTTTCGTCTGTGCTACAGTCCACATGAGAGTGACACACACACAGGCGCGCGCGTGCGCGAGAGAGAGAGAGAGAGAGAGAGAGAGAGAGAGACACACACACACACACACACACACAGGCGCGCACGCCAGAGACAGAGAGAGAGAGAGAGAGAGACACACACACACACACACACGAGAGAGAGAGAGAGACACACACACACAGGCGTGCGAGAGAGACACACACACAGGCGCGCAAGAGAGACACACACACAGGCATGAGAGAGAGAGAGACACACACACACACACAGGTGCGCAAGAGAGAGAGACACACACACACGAGGGAGAGACACACACACACACACAGGCGTGCAAGAGAGAGAGACACACACACAGGCGCACGAGAGAGAGAGACACACACACACACACACACACAAGAGAGACACACACACAGGCGCGCGAGAGACACACACACACACACACACACACACACACACACACACACACACAGAGGCACGCACATGCATTGTTGCAATGTTACTTTTCTTGGTGGTTTATTACAGTTTTTGCCCGTTGCTTGAACACGTTTTGCAAAACTTGGCTCATAATGTCAAAACTCTACACACAAGTAAATAAGAAACAACACTGAGAAATAAACCATTCACATCTATGTCAAATTGAAACTCTGCTATCAAAACCTAACAATCCTTTGTCAAAATGTCATTCTAATGACATAATGATACCCAGTTGCATCATATAAATACACTTTCAAATCAGCAGCAAAACACTAATCTAATTTATATAAAACACTGCAGGCTTTTGTTTGCACTGTTTTTATTCAGTTCCACAGAAGGCACGTTTTCACAACACCCAAAAAATGAAATACTAAATACTGTACATTACAGTCACGTACTTTACAGTACAGTAAATTCAGTTAAAGCAAAAATAAAACAAACAATACACTACTGTAAACACAGAAAAACGTAATTGTGCGTAAGTGGCCTTATGGATCCTGCCGTCTGTTGGGGTCTGGCCACAGGATCTCATCAACATCACAAGCAATGTCTTCTCTCGCTAAGCATCGGGGAAAATATCCCCTTGTGTGCCGAATCCATCCATGGATTGACCTTACCTCAATGTCTCCGCAGGCCTATTTCATTGCCTGCAGAAGAGGCATGCTGGCATGTGGTTGGCGGTCATATACGCACCATCTCCAAGCGGAAAAAAATTCTTCTATAGGGTTGAGAAATGGCGAGTAAGGGGGCAAATACACAACTTCAAATTGATCATGGTTGGTGAACCAGTTCCGGACGATAGCAGCCGAATGGAAACTGACATTATCCCAGACAACAACAAACCTGGGCTGCTGTGGTCTGTCCTGTACAACTGCATCATGAAGTGCATCTAGAAATGTGATTATGTGTTGTGCATTATAGGGACCCAGTTTGGAATGATGGTGCAGTAGCCCTTGAAGGGTTATGGCGGCACACAATGTGATATTTGCACAATCACCCTTTGGCCAAGTATATTACATCCCCGTCGTCTACTTTTGCTAAGGTTGAATCCAGCCTCGTCAATGTAAATAAATTCATGAGGCTGAGCAGCTCCATCCATGTCCAAGATTCTCTGCAACAAAAAATACATATTGTGGATGGCATTACTCAAAACACACAACTACACTATTACACATACAGAATCGCCCCACCCCACCACACAGGTATCTGTGTAGCATTCTGAATATATCTATGTGGCACTGATCCAATGGTACATATTCAGCTGTTACTGGACTTCACCCATTCTGTATTGTAAATGTAAAGGACTATAACACTTACCTGTACATATTCATTAGAAACATTAGAACATTAGAACATTCTAGACGAGAACAGGCCATTCAGCCCAACAAAGCTCGCCAGTCCTATCCACTTGTTTCCTCCAAGAAAACATCAAGTCGAGTTTTGAAAGTCCCTAACGTCTTACTGTCTACCACACTACTTGGTAGCTTATTCCAAGTGTCTATCGTTCTTTGTGTAAAGAAAAACTTCCTAATGTTTGTGCGAAATTTACCCTTAACAAGTTTCCAACTGTGTCCCCGTGTTCTTGATGAACTCATTTTAAAATACAAGTCTCGATCCACTGTACTAATTCCCTTCATAATTTTAAACACTTCAATCATGTCACCTCTTAATCTTCTTTTGCTTAAACTGTAAAGGCTCAGCTCTTTTAATCTTTCCTCATAATTCAACCCCTGTAGTCCTGGAATCAGCCTAGTCGCTCTTCTCTGGACCTTTTCTAGTGCTGCTATGTCCTTTTTGTAGCCTGGAGACCAAAACTACACACAGTACTCAAGATGAGGCCTCACCAGTGCATTATAAAGGTTGAGCATAACCTCCTTGGACTTGTACTCCACACATCGTGCTACAGTGTATATATCCTAACATTCTGTTAGCCTTCTTAATGGCTTCTGAACACTGTTGGGAAGTTGATAGCTTAGAGTCCACTATGACTCCTAAATCCTTCTCATAAGGTGTACTCTCATGTCGAAGTCCTTTGACCCTGACACTGTTCCTCTCAAATGGGACCCTGTACAGTTGCTTCATGGTCATGTTATGCTTTACCAAGATGCGTCTGATAGTGATAATGCTTACTCGATTTATGTGGTTGAATACCTGTCTTATCTTCAAGTATTTGTTGCTGTAGCTGGTGGTGACGGATTGCATTGTTTGCTCTGACTAGGTTCACAATGGCAAGTTCCTGCTGTTGGGTGAACAGGCGTTGGCGTCCACCCCCAGTAGGTCTTCTAGCCATTCTGTAGAAAAATGCAACCGCAAATTGTTATTGGTTTGCTTCTTTTTTACAGTACTGTATATACTGTACTTTACTGTGTATACCATACACAGTACTGAAACATCTCAACACGTTATCATCGTATGTTTCACAAAACTAACACTTTTGTTTGAGAAGGAGCATTAGCCACCCTGAAATACAGTACATGTGATATGACAATGTGATATGGTACAGTACTGTAAATACCCTAGATACAATCTGAGTAGAGAAGAGAGTTGAAGACATACCTGTTTTCCAGTCAGAATGCCCTTATTATGGATGAAACTGTGAAATGGCTTAGATTAGGGTGGACTCTCTGCCCAGCTTCCCTCATAGTCAGGCCATGGTTTATGACATGGTCCAACAAAGTTGCTCTTATGTCATCAGAAATAATGGTCCTTGCATGGCCTCTTTGACCACGTCCTCCTCTCTCTCTATCTGTCTTCCTCTTCCTCTACCTCTGCCTCTAGCTCTCCCTGCTTCCATGCTTGCAAAGTTCTCAAAATGGCTTAAGTGAGGTCTTTTTTTAGCTGGCTGATTGGTGCACGTTTTGTAAGTAAGTATTTTCAGGTGTGTGTCTAAGTATTTTCAATTACCCAATGTGTTTTGTATTTTGAATAGATGTGTTTTCCCAATGGTACCCTGAGATTTCATTTTTGAACGAAGTGTCTTATGTATGAAATAGTGTGTAGTGTGCAGGAACAAGTGTGTTGTAGAAAGGAGCGAGTGTGTTGCAGAATTGCAGCTAAAGTGCAAAGCAGCACTTTTGTTTAAGGTATGGTTACACTTTGTGTAAGGTATAGTAACAACAACTTCAAGTTATGTTACTTTGGTTTAAGCATGTGTCTATAGTGTTCAAGAAATGGGTAAAAACTGCAAATTACAGATTTTTCAAATGTTCATTTTTTTCCCTGTGCTTAAAACTCAATTAAAAAAGAGGTGTTTTTAGCAAGCGGTTCGTAGCACTATAGCGCGAACTCTTGCAGTGTTAGTTTTCTCTGTTGTTCAAGGTTTTCTCAGTGTTATTCAATGTTTTTACATTTAGTTTACTATTATGCTGTGCATTCTATGGTATAATTAACTATATTTGTGCTTAAAAACTTATATATTAAGTAAGTTTAAGTTTATATAAAAAAATATATATTTTCATACAGTTCGTACGGTCTGGAATGGATTAATTGTATTTACATACAATCCTATGGGGGAAATTACTTGGTTCACGACCAAATCGGTTTACGACCAGAGTTTTGGAACGCATTATGGTCGTGCACTGAGGTTCCACTGTATATATAATCGACCAAGTCGCCCGACCATGGGGTATGCACGACAGAGCCCCGACCTGCCCACTCTAACCTTCCTGCCACGTCAACGGGGAACACACGACAGAGCCCCGCCCGCCAACTCTCACCCTCCTCCCACGTCCACCCTCACTCTCGAGGCATGCACACTGCTTGCTCATGTGCCTGTTCCCAACACGTCACCAAACACATCCTCACTCGCTTTGGTCTGTGCTACAGTCCACATGCAGCTGTGAGCCACGTAGACTGTTCACGTTAATAATGATGCGGCGTAGCATATGCGGCGTATGCTACGCCATGGGTTGGCTAGTATTATATAATTTAATGTAACATTCTCGAACCTGTGTAATTCAGCCTATTGTGGCAGTACAGGCCATGTGGCGTTTTGCCTTGAATTGTACTGTATTGTGTTAGATTACTGCAGTTCTTCCATTGTGCTTAGACCAAATGACCTTTATGTAGTGTAACCAAGACTTTGGTTTTGATGAAAACATTTAATGGAATGTCTTTGTTTATTTTTCAGGTATTCAGGACTAAAGTTCTTGAACTAGGGGAGAAGCTGCTGCCAGCGTTTAATACACCCACTGGGATCCCACGTGGAATCATTAACCTGGGCAGGTCAGTGAAGTGGCCACTTAATGATGCATTACGCTGATCTCTCATATTCTCTGTGCCATCCTTACTGGCAAAGAGTAAGCTGATATAGGAATTTTAAGAAGGGATAGGGGTTGTTTGTGCTTCTTCTCTCCTTTACAGAAAATAATAAAAGTATCTCTCTATCTATCTATCTATCTATCTGTCTGTCTGTCTGTCTGTCTGTCTATCTATTTAATAACATCTTCTGCAGTTTGTAATTATGGTAACTAAAATATCATTCCATCATGTTATGATATTAGCAGATGGAGTACACCTTGTGATATGTGGACATCTCCATTTTAAATGCAGCAAGTGAACCAGCCCTCTGTCCCAGTGTCTATGTTATTGAAGTGTTTAAAAACTACAGGGAATGTCAAAAGTTTCACATCCTTATTGATAAAATAGTTTTGTTGTGATGCTCAGTGACACAAAGGTGTGACAAGACCTCAAAGTAAATGAAAAGCCAACCAGTGACCAGCTGCACAGTGTTATAATGTGCTGTTTTCTTTCATTTTCTTGCCTTTCCTATGAGGTCTGAATACATGTTGTATATACTGTAAAACATGTTTCTTTAAACCCAAAGAAATACGATTTTCATATATTAATTTTTTGCTTTGTACAATATGTACAAAGTTGCAATTTGATAACATCCTGTTACAATGCCATATTGTTCATAGTAGAGCATCATCATTTTTTCTGGTTTGCCTCTGTGATCTTTCCCAGAATTACTTGGGGGTACGCAACATGTAGCGCCATTCGGGATGCCGGAATGAAGACTGGCACATTATATTCCAGAATATCCAGTATTAGGATTTCTGTGTTGGTATACATTACTCACTTTGATTTCTTTTCTACTGATTACAAACTAGTATTTTTTTTCTGTTTTAAAGACATTTTGATTAGCATGTAGAAATGAATGACTAGTCCGCTGTCTTTTCTGATTTTGACTCTTGCCTATTTTCTCTTTCACTGTCCCTTCTTGAGCCAATACAGTCAGCTTTAGAAACAGGCATCGTCCCAGGCAGCCAGACCCTAAACTCAAGAAGCAGGCTTTCACATCTGCATTGTCTCAAAATGGAGAATTGGCCTTAAAAGTTCAAAAAATAATTTTAAATGCCAAAATATTTCAAAATTCTTTAAAAATGTTTCAAAAGAAAAACAATGAATGTGTTTACATGTACTTACATAACGGGATTAAGGCAGAAGCGTGGCTTCATAATGAGCAAGTTCTCTGTTAAAACTCTCCTGTCATTAAACTACAAAAAGAAGAGGTAAAGTTCATCATCGGCAACCATGAATTAGAAAACATGCATGACGCCCGTGGTAATTTTGCTGTCTTTTATGAATAGGTTTAGTTAAATTAAAGCTTTATGTATAGGGTTCTGTTACCGGAATGCATGCAGCACGCTCTTTTTTGCTTGGCTTGAGCCCTACAAAGGACCTGGTACACGTGCTTCTTGGCTTACGCCCAATTCTGCTGGAATAATAGCAACACAGGTATTTTTTACTTCAGTAAGATAAGTTCTGCGTTCTTTTACTCTCTACTTTAAAAAGTAGTTGGGCTATAAAACATGTGTAACTTTTAACTTGTTACCCTATTGCTCTCAAGATAGTGTGGCTGAGTTTAGCACTGTTTGTTCAGCTCATCAACATAAATTCAGCTATTTCTAAAATATTGAGACATTATTTCAGCCAGGAGAAGGAATAATGTGATTGCCTGAGCTTTTGCCTCTAGAAATTTCTATTTTTGGCACTTTTACCCCTGGTTTCTGAAAGTGTGTGCAGAGCAAACATGTGTGCAGACTACACAATCCTTAGCAATAATGCAGGTAAAGGTTAACATGGCCACATAACTCGGTTATTTCTGGAGAACTCTGCCTTTTTTAAGCAGGTTTCTCAGTGGCCTTTAACCTGATTTTTCTAATCGGAATAAGGGGTTTACATGGCATTTTAGAAAATAGGTTTCTGTGTATAGTCCGGTTGTTGAAACACATGTAAATGTGCTAAATTAAAAGAGAGGAAAATTAACAAAACGCGTATGCCTAAAAAGGCAATCCAAAGTAAACAAGTCCAGAACAGTACACCACTTATAAAATACAATAAACAGCAAAAATTCACATAAAAATAAAAAATTCAGTAATCTCCACATTAGAGCTTTACTCCACAGACACTCTACTGGGACTGTCTCCTCCATCTCACTATAAAGGCTGAGGGCGGTCCCACAGTAATGATGTCATGGTGACTCCGCCTTTTTGGGGTTCCACCCACAAAACCCAAGGAGTACATTCAAACAATTTAAATGCACAATATATAAATACTAAGTAAACATTATAGTATTAACAAATTTACATGAAAACATGTAAAGGTCTTGACCTGAGCGACAGATTAAATGGTCAACTGAAAGTTAATTTCCTCATTAGAGTTGTGGATAAAAAACCCTTTTCCTAAACATCCTTCTGATGATTCTATGTTTTGTTAGTGTGGTTCTGACCTTTTGCTAACACATTTTTTTCTGAATTTTCAATTTTATTGTTTAGAAAAACTAAAGAATTCAGCAACTGGTCCTGGTCCTGGTCCACTCAGAGATATGGTCTGTCTTGGGGCTTTCTGGTAATGGAAAAGAAGGATCAGGTCTTTGTTTTAAAGCACCAAAACATGCCACCATTCGGTACATTGTTAATAGTAGAGCATCTTGATTTCTGGGCGCATTTTAAGTCGGGTTGAAAGGAAACAATACAGGAGAAATAATACATCTATGGATCAGTTCATTTATAAAATCGATGTGATACAGTTAATTGGTGTGGGGGTTCAATTCTAATCTGGAATAACTTGGTAAATGGCAGAGACACACACCTTTGCTTAACCTACTTTAGGTGTCCTTGAAGAAAGACATCGTGTGTTAGCCTTCTCCAGTCTATAGGCGCTATATTAAGTATCAAGAGTCGAATTTCTATAATGAGGAATTTGCACCTTTTTTTAATGACGGATTTGATATGTCTGACACATGGGTATGCACCCCATATCCCCTCCACAGATCTCAATCCATGAGCCGTGCGCAGAAGCCTCGTGCTGAGATGGCAGGAAATGAAACAATAATACAATTGCTTAGAAGTACAATATCGAAAGTTTTTATGTGAACAGCCTTTAAAAATAAAATATAAAAGAATGCTGGCCTGCAGAGAGTTGGAAATAATTATAGCCTTTGGGTGGGTGATTTTTCATGGGTTGCTATTCCTTGGCTGTAAAAGAAAGAAGTTGCTATTTTTCCCAGTTTTTCTCCCTCCTTTTCTCTTCAAGATAGATTTTATTGTCAAATGTGTTTTCGATTGATTTATTTACCTATTTTTCTCTTTCTCATTGGAAATCTAGTCTGTCTGGTATGGCACATCATTTGAAATTTCCACATCAACCTGCCAGACTGTATGAGGGGGGTGAATATAGATGAAGTTTAAAGACTAGTGTGGCCAGTTCTGTCTCCAGTTCACTTGTCATTTCTAAGTGACTTTGAATAAAATAGTGTCAGATAAAAAGTGAGGCTTTATTAATTTAATTATAAGTTCTGGATTGAACCCCAGTGACAGAAATTAAGCACAAGCATTTGTCCTTTATTCTCTTCTAGTGGTCTGAGCTGGAGCTGGGGATGGGCTTCTGCAGGAAGTAGCATTTTGGCAGAGTTTGGAACATTGCACCTGGAGTTTGTTCACCTGAGTGAAGTTTCAGGAAACCCAACATATAAGGAAAAGGTATGTTATATGGATGCCCAAACACGGCGACTCATTACTCTGCTCACCTGCGACTCTTCTGTTTGTGTCACAACAAATGATTGTGTTCACAAGATCAGACACGACTGTCTAAATCGGTATCACGTCTGTCATGGTTTGTAGTTTTTGATAAATTCTTTTGTGTTTTATGTTGTAAATATATTTGTTTTATTTTGTATTTCCTTGTATTGTAGTTTAACCCTTTTTTTCTTATTTTTTATTTTCCTTTGTCCTTATATGTTAATTCTGTCAATCGTCTTCCTTGTGTTTTGTGAACTGAACCAAAGGAGGGCGTGCCTCCCAACAGTGCATCTAAGGGGAGCATCCTCATCTTTTATAAGGCCTGCAGTCCATCAGCACTGTGGTTGAGGCATTACTTTCTCCACTTAATATTATTCACCTATCGATCTTGGATTTTGATTTTTGAATATTTTGAGGTCTGCTTTTTGATCCTTTGGTTTATGGACATCTGGCCTGTTTTCTGGATTTGGAATATTGTTTTACCAACTTGAATTTTGTACATTTTTTAGATTTGTTCGCATTGGTGGCCCTCAAGTTCCAACTGAATTCCTTTCCTACAGACGTTTGTAAGCTGATTTTTGTGTCTGTTAATGGAAATAGCAGCAAAATGCTTAATGCTTTATTACTTATTTTACAGAAAAACCTTCAGACTTCTATTCTGTCATTTTATTAATATTACTGTATTTTAAATCACAAAACACAAATAATGTAAACTGAAATGAGCCATGGTTGGTATGTGTGTGGACCTTATGCTTAGGTGGCCTACAGTTGATGATTATGATACAGTACTTCATAGAGTTAGAAAAGGCATAATAATGGCATTAAAAGTCACTGGTAACTGACAGTTGATCCCTCAGGAGTGATGTGCTGTCTTTGCTGAGGGATCACTAAGAGTGTCGCCTCCCTCACCTGGCAGCTATATTTCCTGAGGTGGCCTGGCTGCAAGCCGTACTTATTCAAATTGCAAGAAGTAGGTTCAACCTCTCCTCACCTAAAACAGACAGCTGCCGATCAAGCTGTTAACCTGTGACAGATATTATCACACAGATGTGCATTCTGTTAGTTAAAATTAGTGACAACATGTAGAGAAAAGCACAAAATAATTGAAAATAGTGACAAAGTTGATACTGTGCATTATTATTCCTCACCATTAGTGATGGCCGCTATGTACTTGTCCAGTTCTAGAGTAGTTTACTTTATTTGAATGTAAAAAATCAGAAGTTTCTAGGTGAAAATTAGTTGAAATTCATTTGACAAGAAATATTTTGGGATTGTATTTGTTTGTTTGTTTCTGCAGAATTACCATAATATGAGACTCATCTCTCTTTGCCTTTTTCAATTTGAATTCACTCCTTGTTGAGATTCTTTTGAATATTTTTTAACAAACGTTATTAATTACGGGCTAGGTGTTTTTATAGTTCCCCTCACATTTTTCATGTAAGAAATACATACGTTTTGAACTAGGTAGTTTTATTACGGAAGGGTTTTGTGGAGACCCTATCCTAAAACATACCTTCTTTTATTCCCATACCCATATTCTTTCTTACGTAGGTCCATACATACAGTATGTCCTCCACCCCAACTCTTTTTTACTTATCCTTGCCTGAAAGGAGACACAGTCTGCAGCTGCAGTACACTTGCACCTGGGACTACAAATCCGACTGCCACCCAGAACTGGCTGCCACTTTGCTTCACTGTTGCTTTTAGAGGATGTCTCCTCTTTTTCATTTAAAGCCCCAAAGGCAGGATAGAGCAAAAAGGGAAGCAGGGGTCATGGTTAAATATTTAATCAGTCAATATTGTCTTTACAATTCTTAAATATTCTTAATGTGCCAAAAGCAGAAGCAAATATGAAAAACAAATGGATGTAGCAAATTACCAATATAACAGAGCCATAAAGTTACATTGCTGTGTCTCAAGGTATGGGTCTTCTTGGTGTCAATGTTCTTTCAGCCTCTCCTTCTTCCTGGTTGTCTTTCTTCCTTGTTCTCTTTTAAGCCCCCAGCCCCTGTCTGTCCAGTGTAATGTCACAGACCATATCAGCACATCTGCATGCATTAAAGATGACCATTGGCTCAAGGGCTTCTCATTTCACACAAGTGGAAAGTCTAGAAAATAACCATCAGAATGTGACTTTTCTTAAAATATAATTTTGCCATGTTTAGAGTTTTGATCTTTCTCTAATTCCATCTTGTCTGCTCCTCTGACTGTAAAAATGCCCTCTCTGGAAAACTGCCCACTGTCTCTACTAACACTTAATTTTTCTATGTTCATGTAAAATTACTGTAAAAAGAAAAGAACTTGCAGTTTACGTACAGTTTAACATCATGTAATATTGTGTATAATGCTTTTCACACCTTAAAGCACATGACAAATACAATAAGGTCACATTTCCCTACAGTAATTATAGTCACTAATCATGGCGCCGTAGGGTGTCAATGTGTGTTGCATGTTGATTAGCACATGCAACTAAGAATTTCACTGTGCCTCGTACACAGCAATAATTAATCTATAAACCTTTTTAAGATTTATTGGTTTAGCTAGAATTAAGCTTATAGGATGCAAGCCTGATGTGCATTTGTATACCCACTTTGTATTTCAAGTGGTTTATAGTCTTTTTTTAACTTTTGTAAACCTGCAAATTGTAACAACCCTGAGTGAGACACTTGACAAACTGAATTTTGTCATGTCAGACATGCATGTAACACACATGGCAGAACTGTTAAAACTTCAGAACATGGCTGTCAGAGAACATAGTTTCCCATTCAGTAGCATGCAGATAAATGTAAGCAAACCCACATTTTTTAAGTCTCCTGCAGGCATGTCTTAAATTCCTGTCTGTGGCACAGCCTTCTGTCCCATCTGTTGTCTGACAATGCTTTATAAACCACTGACATTTGTTCCAGGGAGTAGCAGCAGCACAGAATGAGAACCATATCCTCTTTGACTAAACTCCTAGGTCCCATACCCACTTCCAGATAAATTAGCCTGTTACTCTGCCAGTTCAAACAAACGCATGCATTCGTCCAGTCATTTTCTGCAGAGCCATTTTACTTTTGCCTAGTGATTCTGTTCATTATAACCTAGAATGGCTACTACTTAGAGTCCATGAGAGAAGTGTGAGAGGAGTCAGAACATGACTTTAAAACTGAAATGGACACAGGGAGATGTTTAGACTATTTCTCCACACCCATCAGCCTCAGCACTGGCTCCCCACAGGGCTGTGTGCTGAGCCCCCTGCTCTGTACCCTCTACACCCACGATTGCATTCCTGCCCACCACAGTAACAGCATTGTTAAGTTCGCTGACGATACCACGGTAGTAGGGCTCATCTTTGGAGGGGGTGAGTCCGCCTACAGGGATGAGGTGGAGCAGCTGACAACGTGGTGTAGGAATAACAACTTGCTCCTAAATACAGCCAAGACCAAGGAGCTCATCATGGACTTCAGGAAGAAGGCAGATAACTTCCAGCCACTTATCATCAATGGGGACTGTGTGGAGAGGGTCTCAAACATACCATTAGGGAGGACTTGACCTGGGGAACACACACTGCTGAGGTAGTGAAGAAGGCCCAGAAGAGACTCTACTTCCTGCGGGTTCTCAGGAAGAACAACATCCCTGAGAAACTGCTGGTGTCCTTTTACCGCTGCACAGTAGAGAGCATCCCGGTCTACTGTCTCTGTGCATGGTTCTCCAGCTGCACAGTAGCACAAAGGAAAGAGCTTCACAGGGTCATTAAGGTCACCCAGCGGATAGTTTGCTGTCCTCTTCCCTCACTAGAAGAACTAAATAGTTCCTGTTGTCTCCTGAACGTCAAGAAAATTCTTCAGCACCCATCACACCCAGGACATGAATTGTTTGAGGAGTTTCAGATCCGTAAAGACTAAGATAAATAGACTGAGAAACAGTTTCTATCCTTCAGCTGTCACCATGCTGAATGCTGCTAAGTGGTCAGTCTGACCGAGTGCACCTTCATGTTTACAATACAATACACTCTCGTGTTTACAATACAGCTCTAAGTCAACATTGGCTAAGGGACAAGTGCAATATGACGTATGTATGAATGGAAAACAGTGTTCGGCTGTTATGGACTATTTTAGCTTTAACTTGAGTCATTGTGTTTTGTTTTTATTTTATTTTTGCATTGGAAAATTGCACCTAAATTTCATTGTACAATGTCTCATTGCTACAATGACAATAAAGATTTTGATTTGTTTTGATTTGATTTGATAGAGGATGCAGGCATGATTAGTTGTGGCATAAAATAGGAGATGTCGACATGTAAGTTGACTTTTTCCTCAACATTTAATTCAGAACATGTTGCATCCCTTTTAGCATTCCCTCAATTTACCTGTCTGGGTGGACTGTAGTGAACCAAATGCAGTTTTGGGCAAAACAGTAATACAATTTACAGGCTTGGTCTTCCAACATTCTCATTTAGTTAAACTTAAAAATAGCAAAGAAAATAAAACAGGCTAAAAAAAGAGAAGCACATCTTGGTAATGAGCCTAATCCTTCTCATTTCTAACAGATCTCCTCTCCTTTACTCCCAAAGCAAACATTATAACTCAAACCAAATGAAGCTGGCTTCCACAGGCCTGCAGGCAAGTTGTTGTCCATTGAGTGTCCTTTGGTTTTAGCCCGCTGCCCTGCCAAGTGATTAGTTCTGCTGTCTGCATAAATACCCTGACTCTCCAGGAAAACGCCACATCAGCAAGCTATGCATTTAGCCTGCCTGGCAGCTTCATTACTTGCTGCTCACCTATATATGTGAAGTCATACACGTCAGAAGTCCCTTACTTGGTGGCAGGTTTTCATTAGGAATGAAGTGTCTGTTCTTTTGTCATTTCCCTGTTAAATATTGTTATGCAATACCCCACTAACTGGATGTAGATTAAGAAAGGAATCCTTAGAAAACGAGGAAGTGCTCTTGGACTGAGAAGTGGCCAGAATCAGAGTGCCACAATCCAGTATGCTATCTGTTATATTTCAGCCAGGGTTCTTCCCCTGGTCTGGGTTCAAATTCTTGTTTTATGTCTCTTTTGTTAATTTTTCAGCCTCCAATGTATGTGACTGTTTATTCCTTATGCCTATCCTGTGTACCAAGTGTTTTGTGGGTAGTTCCCCAAGGGCCAACCCATAGTCCCTTGCAGTTCATTTGGATGCACTTGAGAGTTGATGAGTGTTTCATTATGGTTTTGCTGGGCTTTTGTGGTTTACTGGATTTTTAACCTGTTTGGATTTGTGTTTGCGTCTGATATACCTTTTTAGGCACCTCCTTTTTGCCTTGAAGATTATTTTTTGTTTAGAGAATTATTGAAAACATCCATCCATCCATCCATCCTCTTCCACTTATCTGAGGTCGGGTCGCAGAGGCAGCAGCTTGAGTAGAGATGCCCAGACTTCCCTCTCCCCGGCCACTTCTTCCAGCTCTTCCGGGCAAATCCCGAGGCGTTCCCAGGCCAGCCGGGAAACATAGTCCCTCCAGCGTGTCCTTGGTCTTCCCCAGGGCCTCCTCCCAGTTGGACGTGCCCCGAACACCTCGCCAGGGAGGCGTCCAGGAGGCATCCTGATCAGATGCCCGAGCCACCTCATCTGATTCCTCTTGATGCGGAGGAGCAGCGGCTCTACTCTGAGCCCCTCCCGGATGACTGAGCTCCTCACCCTATCTTTAAGGGAAAGCCCAGACACCCTGCAGAGGAAACTCATTTCAGCAGCTTGTATTCGCGATCTTGTTCTTTCGGTCACTACCCATAGCTCATGACCATAGGTGAGGGTAGGAACGTAGATCGACTGGTAAATTGAGAGCTTTGCCTTACGGCTCAGCTCCTTTTTCACCACGACAGACCGATGCAGAGCCCGCATCACTGCGGATGCCACACCGATCCGCCTGTCGATCTCACTCTCCATTCTTCCCTCACTCGTGAACAAGACCCCGAGATACTTGAACTTCTCCACTTTGGGCAGGATCTCGCTCCCAGCCCTGAGAGGGCACTCCACCCTTTTCTGGCTGAGGACCATGGTCTCGGATTTGGAAACAAATTGAAAACAAAAATCTTTTATTTCAATAAAAATCCTCTTTTTGACTTTATTACTAATGGGGCTTGATGGTAATATACCCGTCTAGTGGGAATTTTGAGCAATTATTGGGAGTTTGGAATTTGTGAACTCCTAATTTTCACAAGAGTATGTGTCAGACCAGGGAGCAGCATGCCATACTAGTGAGTGGTAGGCGTGATTCGTTCAGTGTTTGTTCCATATCTTTGAAATGAAGTGGTACTTCATCACATGGAGGGTCCTGGAGGCCTCACAAGATTCCAGTCTACTGTGTTTCCTCAAAGCCTACAGATTAGAAGTTCTCACAAGGGAAGATCAGGGGCTGTGATGCCTGAAGTGCCCACAGCCATGGGCATATTCTGTTTCAATAGTTATAAACTAGGATGGACTATGGTGAGTGAGGACACAACAACAAGATTAAAGGTGCAAAAGCACAAAGTGCGTTTATTCTCAGTCAGTAAACAGTGTCCAGAGTGCTGTTCATTCTGTCATTAGTAGATGGTATCCTGGGGGTCAACTCTAGGTTGGGGTATCAAGTATATGGCTTTCCCAAGCTGGTGCACAAGAATGGAGAGCAGGAGAATTGGGAGAATCATGGTAGCTGGTGGGAGCAACAGGCAAGCCCTCGCCATAGTCAGACAGGATGGCACTCAATGTGAAAGAGCTGGCCATTTGTTTTTTGAGTTTACTCCACGACAATGTTGGGTTCACTATGCTCGTCTTAATATTTGGAACACATTTATAACATTACTGCCACTGATTCACTCTGCCTTCATGGTCCTCCACCTTTTCACCAACCTTGCTTCTGAACTCAGGGGAGCCTGAAAAGCCAAATCTTGACTGACGAGACTCTGGCTTTTTTTTTTTTTTTTTTTTTGCAGGTAATGAACATTCGCAAGTTTTTGAACAAAATAGAAAAGCCCCACGGGCTCTACCCGAACTTTCTGAGTCCTGTCAGTGGAAACTGGGTTCAACGTAAGTATGATTTCAGTCAATTACAACTGATGCCACTTGTATAATGCAGTGTTAGTGCATTTAGAAAATGAAAGCTGTGACGGATGACAGGGACACACTAATATCCCAATTGGGATGAATCCCGTCCCCTTACCTGGCAGGGGACAGCAGACAGACAAAGGAATAGAGCCTCGTAAAAGTGCATGCTCCCCCAATATATGGGGTGGTGGCATTCCTGGGCCAGTATAGCCATTCCTGCACTTGCAGAGTATACTGGGAGTTACAGTCCAAGTGGGCAGCCTTTGTAGGAAAGCTGCAAGGGAGCGTCCCTATTTTTTGAGGCTCTCACATGACCCGGGAATGCTTCCAGCTTGTAGTGTCCTGACACCAAAAGTGCTCCTGGGTCTGGCTTGAAAGGGACCGACTCCAATCACTCAGGGAGTTGGAGTCAGGAGAAAGGAGACAACACTCCCCTGGAGGAATAAAAGGAGTAAAAAAAGAAGGTTAAATGGATTGTAATATTGTGATTAGGGAAAGAAGACATGTGGAAAGGTGCTTTAATGACTACTTCACTTGAAGCTGGACTGCCTGAGTGTAGCTATGTCTGGAGATTTGAGGCACAGTGATTGCCCCCTAGTGGTCAGAAAGACTAAAGTAAACCATCACAAAGTGTAGCCTTCTCCTTCCAGAAACCCACCATTGTGTCCTTCTAAAAGAGAGACACACTTGTTGTTAAGTTTCTAATCATTGTCTTAATGACTGGTTACAAGACTGACTTCTCAGCCTTCCTGCATTTTCAGGAGAGGTTTAGAACTTGACGACTTATAAAGTGTATCTGGATAACTTACTGGGGCCACTGAAGTGTCTCTTCACCTTAGCCTAACTTCTCAAGTTCTTATGGCCTCTGTGTAGGTGTTTTATGTGTTATCATTGGTACAAATTATATTCTTTTACAAATTGGGATAAGTAGAGAAGAACAGGACCAGTCTAGTCAGGACTAAGTACAGGGTTCCACACATTCCTATCATGGTTCTACTGCTTTCACTCTTAGAGTTCATTTGAAAACAATCTTTATTTAATATAGTGCCTTTCCATAGTGAACATCTTCCTAGATGCTTTACCTGTACAGTTGTTTAGATGTATTTGCTATACTAAGTGCAGACGCAGGTTCTGTGATTTTCTCGGGGTCACATAGTGAGTTAGTGTTGGGGAGTGAACTGGTGACAGTGGGGTTTAAAGTCTAATGACATAGCCACTTGACCAATGCCCACTTTCAAGTGGAGGTAATCTTGCAGGTCCCACCTAGAAAGACTCCAATTTTGCTCCCCAAGCTCACAGACAGTTCTGTTAATGAGACTTTAACATGTTGCCCCAAGATTAATGTGGGCTATTCATTTCCTTCTGTGCTCAAAATACAAGATTCTATTTTGATGACCAGTGTTAAGATAATGTCCATCTTGGAGTGCAGAGCATTAGAGGGATCTGGTTATTACAATTGGTAAAATGGATAGAAAGTCCACCTACTGCATTGTGCAGTGATATAGCAGCACAATAAGATGAAAAGAGTGAAAGGCCTCCAAATGACTCACAAACCAAACCAGGACCTTCACCAGTAAGAGGCAAAAATAAGGCATATATTCAACCTAAAGCTAATAAGGCCAAATCTTAATATAATAATCAGAAAACTAAAATCAAAGAACAGTACCCACAAGAAATGCACACCACAACAACCCTTGAACTTTTTGCTAGGACCAAATCCTCCACCTGCATATGGGGCGGTCCCAGTTGCAGTGATGTCATGGTGGACCCGCCTCTTGGGGCTCCACCCACAGAATACAAGGAACACAGGCAAATAGCATAAATGAACAATCCATAAAAATATTAACAAAAAATGCATAATTACAAAAGCTACAAGTGCATGACAAACAATTGAAAAACAAAGAAAATATACTTAACCAAGGGTTTACATAACACATTGGCATTGGATGTTAACCCAAAAAGTTGCTGGGTCAGTGCCCACCGCTGACTCACTCTGTAACTCTGAGCAAACCACCTAGCCGTCTCTGCTCCAGTTTTTAAAAATGTACACTCAAACAATTGTAATGAACACTGATCACCTAAGGTATAGGTCAAATATGCGTTAATAATAAAAATAGTAAATACCACAGTCATCGGTCATAAGAATTGAAGACTTTCAGAACTAGCCACCATCAAAATGAGATAAAACACTTCAATCCATCAAACATTATCCCAGAAGGCAGTGACCGGGTTAGGACACTGAGCTGTGTCTTTCACATCCGGCCTCCGCTTGAGGGCCAGCAGATTCCACTCTATCGTTGTTAATTATCAAGATGATAGCAGCCACGTTAATAACTTTTCCTTTGCCTTTTCAGACCACGTCTCCATTGGCGGCCTGGGGGACAGCTTCTATGAGTATTTGATCAAATCTTACCTTATGTCAGCCAAAAAAGATGAAGAAGCCAAGAAGATGTATTATGATGCCTTGGAGGTAACTTTCTATCTTGAGAAGCTGTACAAGTAGTTACCTAGTAGGCCTTGGCTGGGTCTCACTACCCTTTCAAGCCATACATAGCTAAGGCTGGTCCAAACACAAAATGAGATTATGCTTCAAAATGTTAATCCTTAAAGCTTTAATCCCCTGTTTCACTGTCTGGCAGCATCCTCAAGTGTCTTACTGCTTGGCTGGTTAGTGCAGGACTGCATTGCCGTTGTGGTAGTTGGGGGAGTTAATACTGAATTGAAGTTACTGTAGAATACATTTCTGAAGAAAGCACTCATTTCATCAGTGAAGCTCATATAGGAGTGTGCCAAGCCATAGCACATGAATAGTTCCCAAACCAAGCACCCCTGAGCCATTTCTGTCCCATCTTCCACACCAGAACTTTAGAATCACTTGATAACAGAAATGCACACATGACTGGGAAGGTAAGTGATGATTAAGGATTATTATCTCTCTGCTGTCATCTGTTAAACTCTATGATTTAGCTACTTAATGATTCTGTGTATCCCACCATGTTCTCTCCTTTACATTCACTTCATTATTGGCCTATATTTACCATATATACTCACAGGTCGGGTCTTGAAATCCATAAAATTGATCATAAAATCAGACCCCGATTTATACGCCCGTTCAAAAATACGACATCCTCATTTTTT
>JANRMT010062850.1:765361-789625 GCA_026402145.1 Polypterus bichir lapradei
TGCAAACGTCACTTCGGAATAGTTCAGGTATTACCGTGTAGTCACGTAGGCACAATACATAGAACAAAAAAAACAGTGTGCTCCGTGGTTACTCTCTCAGGTGGACATTAGCATATCGTAATCTCTTGGACCAATAGTGTGAGTTTTCCGCATTCAACTTATACGACCGACATTATAAAATTCTGGAAATTATGAAGTAAAATGAAGCCCCGACTTATCCGAAGGGAGAACTTAAATGCAAGTATATACAGTAGGTGTAATTTAAGAAAAAACCAATATTATTCACAAAGGCAGTGCTGTTAAAAAACATTCACCCCCTTGGAAGTCTTCTCTCGTTATTCTTATACAATATTGAATTAAAGTAGGTTTAATGTGACTTTTAACACTGACTAAAATCCATCCATCCATCCATCCATCCATCCATCCATCCATCTATCCATCCATTATCTTCCGCTTATCTGGGGTCGGGTCGCAGGGGCAGCAGCTTAAGCAGAAAGGCCCAGACTTCCCTCTCCCCGGCCACTTCTTCCAGCTCTTCAGGGAAAATCCCAAGGCGTTCCCAGGCCAGCCGGGAGACATAGTCCCTCCAGTGAGTTCTGGGTCTTCCCCGGGGCCTCCTCCCGGTTGGACGTGCCCGGGACACCTCACCAGGGAGGCGTCCAGGAGGCATCCTGATCAGATGCCCGAGCTACCTCATCTGACTCCTCTCGATGCGGAGGAGCAGCGGCTGTACTCTGAGCCCCTCCCGGATGACTGAGCTTCTCACCCTATCTTTAAGGGAAAGCCCAGACACCCTGCGGAGGAAACTCATTTCAGCAGCTTGTATTCACGATCTCGTTCTTTCGGTCACTATCCATAGTTCATGACCATAGGTGAGGGTAGGAACGTAGATCGACTGGTAAATTGAGAGTTTTGCCTCACGGCTCAGCTCCTTTTTCACCACGACAGACCAATGCAGAGACCGCATCACTGCGGATGCCGCACCAATCCGCCTGTTGATCTCACGGTCCATTCTTCCCTCACTCGTGAACAAGACCCCGAGATACTTGAACTCCTCCACTTGGGACAGGATTTCTCCCCCAACCCTGAGAGGGCACTCCACCCTTTTCCGGCTGAGGACCATGGTTTCGGATTTGGAGGTGCTGGTTCTCATCCCAGCCGCTTCACTCTCAGCTGCGAACCGATCTAGAGACAACTGAAGATTACGGCCTGATGAAGCAAACAGGACAACATCATCTTCAAAAAGCAGTGACCCAATCCTGAGTCCATCAAACCGGACCCCCTCAACACCCTGGCTGCGCCTAGAAATTCTGTCCATAAAAGTTATGAACAGAATCGGTGACAAAGTGCCGCCCTGGCGGAGTCCAACTCTCACTGGAAACGGGCTCGACTTACTGCCGGCAATGCGGACCAAGCTCTGACACCGGTTTTACAGGGACCGAACAGCTCTTATCAGGGGGTCCGGTACCCCATACAGGAGCACCCCTCACAGGATTCCCCGAGGGACACGGTCGAACGCCTTTTCCAAGTCCACAAAACACATGTAGACTGGTTGGGCAAACTCCCATGCACCCTCCAGGATTCTGCTAAGGGTGTAGAGCTGGTCCACTGTTCCGCGTCCAGGACGAAAACCACACTGTTCCTCCTGAATCTGAGGTTCGACTATTCGACGGACCCTCCTCTCCAGAACCCCCGAATAGACTTTTCCAGGGAGGCTGAGGAGTGTGATCCCTCTGTAGTTGGAACACACCCTCCGGTCCCCCTTTTTTAAAGAGGGGGACCACCACCCCGGTCTGCCAATCCAGAGGCATTGTCCCCGATGTCCATGCGATGTTGCAGAGACGTGTCAACCAAGACAGTCCTACAACATCCAGAGCCTTGAGGAACTCCGGGCGTATCTCATCCACCCCCGGGGCCCTGCCACCAAGGAGTTTTTTGACCACCTCGGTGACCTCAGCCCCAGAGATGGGGGAGCCCACCTCAGAGTCCCCAGGCTCTGCTTCCTCATTAGAAGGCGTGTTAGTCGGATTGAGGAGGTCTTCGAAGTACTCCCCCTACCGACCCACAACGTCCCGAGTCGAGGTCAGCAGCGCACCATCCCCACCATATACGGTGTTGACACTTCACTGACTAACATAGACTCTTTAATCTCAAAGTGAAAACACATCTTTGCAAGTGGCCTTAATTAATTACAAATGTAAAATTCAGAATAATTGATGACACAGGTGTTCACCCCTTTAATATGACACACCTAAATAATCACTGGTGTTGTCAATTGGTCAATTGGGCAGGAGGAGGAGGAGGAGGTGGTTAGGAGCATGCTCTGATACGGCACGTTGCCGCACCCACCACATAACAAACCACCTCAGGATTCCAGGCTGCCCACAAAAACTGAGTAATTGTGCAAGAAGAAGACTAGTGAAGGAGGCCACCAAGAGACCTGTGAGAACTCTGAAGGAGTTACAAGGTACAGTGTCTGCAACTGGAGAGACTGTGCATAAAACACAGTCCTGGTGCTTCACCATTCACAGTATTATGGGAGAGTAGCCAAGAGAATACCAAAAATGCACAGGACATCTCAACTGGAATTTGCACATGGGAGACTCTGAAGTCTAGAACAACAACAACAACAACAACATTTATTTATATAGCACATATTCATACAAACAGTAGCTCAAAGTGCTTTACATAATAAAGAATAGAAAAATAAACACAATATGAAAACAAAATAAATCAGCATTAATTAACATCGAATAAGAGTAAGGTCCAATGGCCAGGGGGGACAGAAAAAACAAAATAAAAACTCCAGACGGCTGGAGAAAAAAAAATAAAATCTGTAGGGATTCCAGACCATGAGACCGCCCAGTCCCCACTGGGCATTCTACCTAACATAAATGAAACAGTCCTCTTTGGATTTAGGGTTCTCACGGAAAGGCTTGATGATGATGGTCACGTAGAATTCTGCCTTTTAGTCCATCCAAGGTAGAAGAAGAAGAAGGTTCTATTGTCTGATGAAAACAACATTAGCCTTGTTTTCCAATCAGATAAAATATAATGCTTGAACACTACACTTTATCAAAAACACACCATCACCACCATGAAGCATGGGGGTAGCAACATCATGCTATGCCCTGGAAAGCATGTGATAGAAAAAATGAATGCAGCAAAACACAGAGAAATCCTGGAGTAAAACCAGATTCAGTCTGCAAGAAACCTGCTCCTTGTAGAAGGTTACTTTCCCAGCAAGACAACACCCATAGCATAAAGCCAGTCTTTAAAACAACAATGTTAATGCTCTAGATTGGCCTAGTCAGAGTCCAGACCTCAGTCAAATTGAGGACTTGTGGCTGGACTTGAAAAAGGCTGTTGGCTCACAATCCTCATGCAACCTGACAGAGCTGAAACAATTTTGCAAAAAAAACGCAGTGTCCAGATGTACAAAGCTGAAGGAGTTAGACCTTTGCACACAGACTGAAGGCTGTCAAGGCTTGAAAAGGGGCGTCTACTAAACAGCGACTTGAAGAGGTGAGTACTTATGTGATCAATTGTGAATTTAGACCACTTTGCAGTGATTTGTTTTCACTTTGACAGTAAAGCCAAATTAAATCCTTTGTGATTGTTTTGTAAGAATAAAACCTAAAAACTTCCAAGGGGGTGAACACTGTAAGTTTGAAAATGAGTGGATGAATGAAGCTCAAATTTAGAAGTAACTAGTGCCAGCACATAAACATGAGTACTGGGTATAAAATAGTAGTTTTGTGGACATCTCTTATAACAACATAGAAATGCAAAACCGCTTATCTTTAAAATGTCCCCTGGTTTGGAAGGATAACATAACACTAAGTGAGAAAATGGGTCATCACTGGCCAGTGACTTTCGAGAAGGGAATATCATTCCATTCACGTCAATTGATCACAAAAAGGCAGCATTAGACTTAAATAAAGGAAAGACCTCTGTGTGTGTGGAGCCGTCCACTCTGCTCATGCTCAACTACAGCCACTAGATGGCGCATGTATGCATTTTTACATTATTTTGGTGCTTCAATGCACCTGACTTCTCACTACGAAAGACCCATGTGCAGCAAACGCCGCCACACAACAACAACGTTGAGCTAATAACACAGATGTCAAAACGAAGTAAACCTTGTGGCTCAACAACATGTAAGTGAAACACCTCAGCAACAGAGGGCAAAGCTTGAAGTTTCCACTAAAAATATTGTCTATCTGGAGGTATTTTCTTGAGACAAAGATTAATAGGCCAGCAATATGATATTGCCAGTGTCTTCTTACAAAAGCCACTGGACAGCAAGCATAGGTGGCTCTACATCTTCTGCACTGGGTAATTCTTAACAGTTAGCTGGTGTCTCTCCAAGTTCACGAATATAGTAAAACTGCTAAGGAGTCTTCAACTTGTTTTTTGTCCCGAATATCACATTATTACATAAAAAACAGAAATGGATTATTTTGGAATAATATGAATGAAAGACTGCTATAGGAAGCTGTGCTGCTCTAGCGTTTTGTTCAAGAAAAACCCCCAGAAACTGCTTTTACACTGCCTTTGGGGGCTTGCCTGAAAGTCATCATAGATCATGGAGAGAGACATTGTCATCTTGGGTTCATAGGTCCATGGCCCAGTGTATCAACCTCTGTGCCAAAGTGATAAATTACTGATCAGAGTATTTTGCTACTGACAGGTTCTATGTTTTCATTAAAAAATATTTCCTCCAGTGAAAACTATATGAAATTTAAGTTTTTTTTAAAGCTTGTAGTTCTTTCTTTCTTTTTATTTCAAAGTTATCCTGTACTGTAATGGAATGCCTATCAGACAAAGACCCCCCCCCCAAATAAAATAATGATATTATTTATGTATGTGCAATGTTACAAAGCGCTAGGAGGTCTGAAGGTTAGCTAATCTCATCTCTCACATCTTGATAATAGCAAGTGAAAGAATATCAAAGACTGTAGAATTGCTCTGATACGGCATTAAAGACTTGTTTAATGTTGCAGGCAATAGAAACCAATCTGGTGCAGAAATCTCCCGGGGGCCTCACATACATTGCAGAGTGGAGAGGTGGCATACTGGATCATAAGATGGGTCACCTCGCCTGCTTCTCTGGGGGAATGATCGCAATCGGCGCAGCAGATGGAGAACTGCAGAAGCGCAAACACTACATGGATTTGGCAGCAGAAATCACTCACACGTGCCACGAATCGTACGCCCGTTCTGGTAAGTTCTCTATCTTTCTTAAATTTCTTTTGTGCCTCATTATTGTAATAAACTTCATAGTGGTGGCACTAAGTGCAGCTTGAGCAGTTTTGCCTGCTTCCTCCTTAGAGTGCCTTTTCATTTGAAAAGCCATTGTGTCAACATGTGTACCGCAGTGTTCACTTTAGAAGTCACAATGCCTCTCTTTATAACCCTGGGTGCAAATGCGGGGCAAAGTCTAAACTCGGCCTGTGGCATCGTAGACTAAAGGCTCAGATTAAGGGGGCTCATTTCAGAAGGCTGTTGGTCCATGTATAGTAGCAGTGGCTGCATGTTTTTGTGGATGGAGGTGTAAAGGAAATATTCCGAAATATAAACAGGGTATGTAATGTTCTGTATTTACAAAGACAGGTACAAATATTAAATAAGTAAGCAATGTGTTCAGCAGCCCAAAATTGCCTAGGCCTCCACTTTAAGACACCTTCAGATAAATCAAATAAAAAATGTTAATAAATAAGTAGATGGTGCTCTTGGAAATAATTCACAGAGAAATGAAAATAGACATGAGAGCCATTCCAGAAAACAGCTCTTAGCAAATAATGTATTGCTGCATACAGTAGTTAAGCAGTGAATATCTGGAGTTAATCCAAATTGTCATTCACTCATGTTACACTTACTTTGTTTAATCCTAAATTTCTTACTTCACTTTATCTTCAAACACAGATGCCCAATCTTTTATCAAAGATCCTTAGGGCCTGATGTGTTTCAGAATTCTGATTTTTTCAGATTCCAAAACAGTATAAGCAAGGAGTGTAATGATATGGGTGAATGTATTTGTATAGTTTGGAAACGGGGCCTTCAAGATATCACTTTCTTTAAAGCAGATATGTACATGAAGTTACTGTGCACGCGTAGCTCTGATCTCTCTCTCAAAAATGTGAAACATTACTCTTTAACAATCTGTCGATGATAATGTCTGTTGCACAAACAGGCATCGCTAGCTAAGCGGAGGCAAGGTACGCTTGGCCTGCAGCCTGTTTCTTGGATTCGCGCAAATGAATCGGTACTGCAAGCAAACTATGATACTTTGCACGATGAGTTTTATGTGTTTTATAGTGTAGCTGCTGATTGCCAGAGATATCACGCCCATGTGCTTTTCTCCCCACACAGGGGTCAGAGCTGAACACGATCAGATACAGTGCTAACATGTGACGTTGGAGTGTACCTACCTTACGCTTGGTCAGAATTACATTGTTTTACATTTTTTCATTGTTTTTTAAACACTACTATGTGGGCAGAGTAGCGGGGGACAGCTAGTATATATATATATGTATGTGTGTGTGTGTGTGTGTTTGTATGTGCTGTAAAAGAAAGGGACTGCCACTGGGCCCCAAAATCCCAGACACAATACACCAAACAGCTCCAGGTGCTACATAAATGGTTTTATTTCACAAAAATACCTTTTTACAGACCAATCCCCAATCTTCCCGTTCAAATTCCTCCTTTTCCTTCTTGAGGTGATGTTTGTCTTCTCCCTCCTGACTCATAGCCTGGCGGAAGCACTTCTGGGTCAGACAGAAGCAAGGAGTCCTCGTCCCTGCAGTGCCCTCTGGTGGCACTCAAGGATCCCAACAGGGTTGCCCCTCAGGACTATGATTCCCATGAATCCCTGCTGGTGTCCATACTGGGTCCACACCAAGGGAGCTCTGCCATACTGGGGAGGAACTCTCTTGATACACCAAATCCCCCATACTAAGTTTTCCGAGAAATATCGATTGATTGGTTATGCCTCCATCCACCCTTGGTGAAGAAAATGAAACTAGAAACAGTGTAAAAATATCACGCAGCATTGTCATGACAGTAAATCTGAGATAAACTGATCACACTACATTTTTTATCAGTGTATATCCTTCTGTTTTTTGAAACGCCAACTCAGTTTTTCCACTTGCATATCGTCATTAATAAGCTTGCAGTACCAATCAACAATCAGCGTTAAGCACTTTTTGAAATTAAAAACACTAAGAGAAAATAAACACACAACAAATTAACTGATCGAGCCAAGCCATGATTGAACAGAATGAAGCACGATTTTTTCTATCGCTGATGGTGGTGCTGTTTTTCAGAATGTGATACGAAGAGAGAGGGACAGTGCTTTTGAGTGAATGGTAGACATTTGTTCAGATCCACTGTATACTGAAGCAGTACACATTTTAGGCTTTTTTGATAAAGAAGAGTCGAAATTACAGCAGTTTTTAACTTTGGATGAATGAACTTGTAATCACATTTATAACGTTATCGATAACTACTTGAACATGGAGTCCTGCAGCAATGTCCTTCTCACCAGCACCACCAATGACTTTATGTAGCATGTTCAACAGTAAGCAGCTCAAGTGAACCAATAATATTAGCCCCTGATAAAAAAAAAAAAAAAAAGTTGTATCCAGATATGTACTTAACTACACAGTACTGCTCATATATACGCTTAACTGATGGCACAATATCTAAGGACCATCGACTTTGAAAATTTCCCAGGTGAAGCCAGGTAATACAGCTAGTGCAGCATGTAGCGCATTTCAAGCATATTCCTGATTTAATAAAAGTAAAAAAAAAAAACAAGGAAAGGTGCTTCAGATTTTAACAAAGGGCCCATAATTGAATGAGCTTTGAAGGCATTCTATTAAATAAAATGCACCTGTTCTGGTGGGATGAGAAACTAAAACTTAAAAACCTCTTCTTCATAGAATACTGGGTAATGATTGTATGGTGATACCTAAGCACACATTTGGGCTTGACACTTAAGCACGCATGTGGGCTTGGCACACAAAACTGGTGACTCACTTGCAGATCTGTGAGCACTGAATTAATAATAAATACCAGGCCAGTCCGATCTGTGCTTGATCAGCCTGTGTGCCACAGCTGCTTTCAGACTGTCCCATTTTACAGTAAGTCTGCTTCCAGCAATCTCCTTCACCACAGTTTTGTGTTAGAAATCCTATAACTGTGGCACACTGGATGCAGTTTCTCTAACCACTGTGTCCACCAGGAGGCGCCAGAGAGCCCCAAACCCAAGGCACAGTATAACACCCACACATTATGTGAATAAAATAAAGAATATTTATTCCACCGAGTACCTTTTACTGAGCTCTTTCCAGCAGTGTGCCACAATTATACAATAAATGAACAATAAACCAATAATTCTGCCACTTTCTCTCATCCACTGAGTGAATGGAAGGTAGCGGGCTCCCTTTTAAGCTGGACCTGGCAATGCTTGCTTTGCTATGTTGTGTTTTCCTGGAAGCACTTCTGGGCCTTAAAGAAAGTACTATAGGGAGGTCCTTCCCCGACAGCACCCTCTATCGACACTCGGGGACCCTGACAGGGCTGCACTTCCCAAGCACTCTCCACATGTCACACGAGAACCACTACCACCTGCTGTATGGGGAATGGAACTGCTCCCAAGTTCCAAGTTCTGCTCATCCATCCCTTATTTTATACCACCTGAGCACTCGGTGATCTTTTCATCCAGCAGGCCAATCCATCCATCATTCCTCTCAGGCCCCCGTCCTGGTAAAGAACCATGCCTCTCGTTGGCCGGGATGCCCATTCTTATCTACACCACATAATTGCAACAAATGACTTACACTCCTTCTCGTTTTTCATTTGTTGCCATGTTGCTGCCACCGTGGATTTTCATGAACTTGTGTGCCGTGTATTTTTTGTTCATTGAACATTGGGGAATTGATCAAAAAGCAAGTAGCAATCATCCAAGTTTAATTTGTGCCACTTTACGCTTGCCATGAATGGAGAGGAACAGAAGGAGTAATACTGTGAGATTTCCTAATCGTCCCTGCACTTTGAATCTTCTGATGATTCACAGGCAGTCTTAGCAAATAAAATTCTCGGCAGTGCAGGAGATCAGAGATACCCACTTTAACTCTTTTTTTCTGAAATGTCACTTTTAGCAAGCTGTATTTAATCTTCAGATGGTATTTTTGATGCACAATATTTCGTGTGGCATTCCCCTTCAGCTTATTAATGAGTAAAAAGAGGGACAAAACTTCAACTAGAAGTAGCAAAGCAAATGGTTTTAATAGGAAGCCTTGGGAACAACAAGCTGTAGTATTTCTTGCTGAATTATATGCTTTATTTTTACTCGTATTATATCTGTGGCCAGCTCTGTAAGCTGAGAGGCCTTCCTCAGAAAGCTGACTTTGCTTTTTATTTTTCAATATCCAAAACACTCGGGGGTATTGTCCATCCCCGGTCCAGGGCATAGTGTACATCCAAGCAGAATAATGACAAAGTAGGTTTAGCACATCTCTGTTCCTTAAACAGCAGGATTTCTCATATCTGTAAAACACAGGAACGCTCACTGGATATAACCGATGTAATTTATTACTCACATTAATCACATTTTCAGTAGGAGCTCTGTATTGATCCAGGCTTAATTGTACGGTACAGAAACTGTGGATGCAAAATTGAACTGAAGCAAAAATACTCAGAGTTCCCTTGACAACCATAACGGCGTACTTTACAGAGAACGCTGTGTATGCATATTTACAGTATCCTGTGCATGCATGCGCATGGCCATGCATACGCATGGCCTCATCCTGATATCCAAAAGGTGTCATTTTGCTATTACTATTATTATCTCACTTGTCTTAATATTAAATATCAGTCAAAGTACAGTGGCAGGTTGGGCCGCTGCACAAAGTAGACAGTGTAAATATGGATACAGTAGACCAGGAGAGGGTTTTCTTAGACAGAGACATGGTCAGGAACAGCAGACCGTCAAAACCCTGTGAGATCAGAAAGAGCTCTACAACCGAAAATCAAAGGGCACAGCATAAATAAGGAGTTAAAGACAAAACTAAAATCGAAGACCAGATATCAGTTCTGCTGCTGGAACTTGCTTGGTGAGTAAGCTAACTGCACTAAAGAAAAGCAAAATGTAGAGTATTCATCAAGAGGTAATGCATGGTAAAGCCATCTTGTGTTTATATTGTCACTTTTGTGACGTTCCTAAGTGTGATGATCAAAGTTGAGTGACACATCCTGATGGTGTCATAAACAACAAAAATAAAAATACATTTTACCAAACTAAGTCTAAATGCGAAATAATGTACATGTTTAAATCTATTTATATAAAGTGTTAAGTTGCCTGTCTCTAACACAAATACTCGCAATCTCCTGGGCCTTAAAGCTTGATGTTAGGTTCACTCAACAGCTTCTTCTGTGACATGTGGGGTACAGCAGGCACGAAACTGGGCTTTGACTCCTTCTCACAACAAACAGAGACGCCAATCAACCAAATAACAAGTAATAATAAAAGAATGAACCCTGCGTGTGGTCGTCTGCTGCTTTAGGCCATCCTCTTCAGTGTCCGACATATTGCACACCACCATTGTACTAAGCCGTTATTTGGGTATTTTTGGCACTGCTGTTATATTAAATGAACCTGCATATAATCTGCTCTGACTTCTCTCATTAACAACAGATTTGTGATCACAGAACCTCTACTCAGTTGGCAGTCTTTGTTTATTGCACGTTTCCCTGTAAAGTCAGGGTAATGGATTGCATTTAATTGTTTCTGAATGACCACGTCTGGCACCAGTCAAAGTGGCTTTGCTTCAAGGCCATGTCACATTTGATGACTTTTCCTCCCTTCATTTATGTAATCTTAGCAGGTCAAAGGTAGACGGTGATTTGGAGGTCAGTTAAGTAGTCTGACGTATCCAGTGACTCAGTCCAACTGGTCTTGATTTTGTCTTCAAGTCACAGGAACAGGCTGTGTGTGCATGAGAGCTGACAACCAATGAATGCTCATCTGGAAATACAGTATAAGGTATATAAGGATGAAAAATAAGGCATGTGTGTCTGATATCTTGAGTTTTAGGTACCACAACAGAATTGAAAAAAAGAAAATGGATGAGATTGTACTTTAAATCGCAATACCTGTTAACTCTTCATACAGCACCGGCTCCATCAGGCAGCAAGTTATTGGATTCAGAAAAAGGGACACGAGTGACTGTGCTGGAAAGTCATCACACACACTCACTAAATTGTACATTTTCGCTGATTTCCAGTCGTGTAAACTGACAACTGACAGTTATGTAAAGCGATAAGATCTGGCATAACCGCCAAGTAGCATCTTGCCCATTCCACTGTTTGGATGAAATACAACTAAGCCTCTTGACCATTTCTACATGCTAGTGGTGACACGTGATTGGATGTTTAGAGAAACAGGCCATTTGTGTTAGCAAGCAGATAGACCTAGTAAAGTAGCTACCGAGGGGATAAGAAGGAGAGAGAAAATATATACTTTATATATGTTATTGCATTTTGTTGTGTATTATTTCTTTTATGAAAAATGCTCAACAATGTATGACCTACCATTGATTGTAACCATGAATGAAAGAGTTAACTTCACAGGTATTAACACAATTAAACAATAAACTCTTCATATAATGCGAACACTAATTTACAAAATCATTATTAATATTGGATCCTCATCATACTGTAGCTGTGTGAGCTTCTTCTTTAAAGCAGTGCCTGTTAAAAGATGCAAAATGCCCACCTTGCCAAGAATACAGTATATGTTCTTTTTCCGTAATGAAACAGGGTACTTAATTAGACCTTCTTGGTCGTAATGAACAGTTTACTATCACACTGTTTTAGTCTTCTCGTAGTTGCACATTGCTCTTATATTTAGCTGCAGCTTCCCAGTTACTAAGTGTAATTTTACAAAACATCATCAGAGAAAGTCTGTATTAGCCAAGGCCTTAAGAAAAGAAACATGCGGATGAATTATATTCAGAATGAAAGTTTACTGCGTGAAAGCAAGCTATTTTCACTGTTCAAGTGGTATAAAAATAAATTTAGCCAACATCCTACTAATTATAATTTTAGCAGTACAATAAAACCATCTGGAAATAGACAAGGAGTAAACATGAATTTGTAAATATGCAAAAAAAGTCCAATCGGGATATAAACATAGGAATTAAAGATTAAAACTGTTCCTTATCTGCTGCAATGGAAAATGCTACATATGCATGTATTACATTTCTACACAAGTAAAAAAATGTTTATTATAAATAATTTACTTTTTGCCCACCTAAAATTATTACAACCTACTGCTAGCAGCAGATCATTCTGATGATCTGATGAAGGAAAGGAGAATAGAAAGCAATGAGGACATGTTCAGCTCACCACAGATGTCATCAGAAAAAGATATTAAAGAGAGTTACTGGTCAGATTCTAATGAGCTGGGCTGTCCGTCTAAGATGGCTTGAAATCTAAGCAATTAACGCAGACCTCAGCATTAACATTTACATTGTACCATGCTGTTATTTGGTATGGGATTCATAAAATCAGTGTTAATGTTTGTGATGTGCCATATTTTGGCATGACAGAGACACAGCAACTGGAAGGACACAGGCACTTAACCTTTTATTAAGGTGGATTGAGGCAAACTCACATCCCTCACCCTTCAGATGCACTCTGGGATTTTTCACATAGTTGAGGTAAGGTAGTTACACTCAATACATATAGCGCTGGAGAGCAGCAGTGTGTTACAGGTTACTTAGCACATGTGAGAATACATTTCACCGTATTCTATACAAGTGACAACATTAACCCAATAAACCTATAGACAAAGCAGAAGGACTTACCGTAGCAGTCGTCCGATACAAAATGCTCAAATGAGCAGCTCAGACAGCAATCAGTAGAAACCTACTATGTCTGTACTAGAGAATCTTGGATCCAAAATATTTATGTGTTGTGAAAAGGCGCTATATAGGCGCCCGACCCAACACAGACTGGACACGGAGGCACACTTAAAATAAATAAACTGTTTATTTTTCTTCGCCTGTAGGCACACGTCTTCCCCGTGTCCCTCAGGCAGTACACAGTCCCAAGACAACACACAAAGTAAATCACCCCAAACCACACTCTTATTCCTCCACTACTACTCCGCCCAGGCAGCTTCGTCCTCCTCCTCCCGACTCTGGCGCCTGAGTGGTGGTCGCTGGCTCCTTTTATCATTCACCTGGAAGTGCTCCAGGTGCTTGATTGGCGACACCTGGCTGCACTTCCAAGTGTGGCGAAATAACTGCCCAGAAGAGCCCAGCAGCTCCCACTGCAGCACACCCTGGCAGCGCCTGCGTGTAAATATTTTAATACCAATGGCATATCAAGACCTCCTTTGGTGTCTAATTTTATCTGCGGAAGATGAACTACATTACCATTCTTGTTGCCTGTTAAAATTTTACGTGTCAGAATTGTTCGACCAATTTTGAATACAACTAATCTTGTCCTATTGCATAGCCCATCACTCAGATATAAATTATGCAATAACATTACGATACATCCTTCTTTCAACAGCAATTCAGCTGGTGGAAGACCAGACGGTGTTAACGGTTATAGATATTTTATGGCATATTGTAAGTTGATGTTTTCATCTTCCGCACCTTCACCACCGACTGTTTCAGCATAGTCTGTTGATACGCATTTAACCAGTTTGCCGTGTAACCGATCAAAAATTTTGGCATTAATTCATTTGACTTCATCATTTCTCTGAGCTAGGTTTTCCCGTATACTCATTTCTTTGGTTGATAACCCTTTGGGGTGAAATTCTTCAGTTAGATTTGGACATAACAAGTCTTTTATTGGGAACTTAAAGTGAGGGAAACTTAAAACATTTATAAGAGCTGAGAGATCAGGAACCGTGTCTGACAAAAGCATTCACACGAATGATAGGTGAGAGTACCGTGGGCATGGACTGTTAACCATAAATGGTTGAGAGGAGGGTGGGACTTGAAAAAAATCTCTTGGCAATAGTCTCGTCTCAAGATATATTGGACTTGAGACCCAGAAAACTGCAGCTTTGCCAAAGTTTAACATATAAGTGAATCAGAGAGTTCTTGCAGTTGCAGAATAGCACAGATGTCAGCATGTCAGACTGCAAGTCAGCTGGTTCAAGGTTCAAATCCTGTGTCTTTATATAGCATATAAATTACAAGTATTTGAAAGATTATCAACGCTATATGTGATATCAAAAATTAAAAATTGTTCATTGCATTAACATTTTCTCATGGAAATAATATTGTTCCAAATCATTCCAAAATTTTAAGATATACAAAATAGTGAGGATAGGTTTGGAGCATGCGCTGATAATGTGCTGCCGAGACCCAAAAATTCCCAGAAGTGTTAAAAAATACTTTATTATAAAACTTACAGCATGTCACTTTTAGTCACCTTCAAAATGCTGTCCTTATTATGCAATACGCTTGCCCCAGCGCTTGTCCCATTCCTTGAAACATTTCCCACACTCATCTTTTGTTACCACATTTACAGCCTTTTCCTTTATAGCACCGTAACAAATCTCCTTCCTTTTAGTCTCAATTTTAATTTTGGGAACCAAAAGAAGTCACAGGGAGGAAGATCTGGTGAATGCATTTGCGCAAAGCAACAACTTCATTGCTTTTGCTCAGAATCTCTTTGACTGGCAACTCAGTGTGTGTAAGTGCATTGTCATGGTGCAAAATCGAGTTTTGGCTGTGCTACTTCTCCGGATGTTTTTTTCTGATGCTTTCCCATGGATGCCTCAGCAGTTCAGTGTAATGCCACTGATTTAACAGTCTGTCCACGGGGAATAAACTCTTTATAAAACAGGTCCGTCAATGATTAAAAATGCGATCATCATTGTCTATTGACACTCTGTTGTGGTGGCTTGGGAATAGAAATCACTCAATTCACATGCGCGATTGCAGAATAAATGTCAGAAATACACAATCAACTCCAGAACTCCAAAAAATAACACTCCAGAATGACAAATGGAAAACAGAAACTGGAAATTTTTGTACATTTATTAAAAAAAAAAAACTGAACTATTACATTGACACAATTATTCAGACCCTTTGACACTTGAAATCTGACTCAGGGCATCCCATTTTCTTGATCATTATTGAGATGTTTGGAGTCCACCTTTGGTCAATTCATTTGATTGCACATGAATAGGAAAGGCACACACTGGGCTATAGAAGGACCCACAGAAAATTCAAGCCATGAAGTCAGAGGAATTGCCTATAGAGCTTAGAGACAGGATTGTGTTGAGACCCGCATCATGGGAAGGCTACAAAAATGTCTGCAGGATTAAAGGTTCCCAAGGGCACTGTGGTCTTCATAAATATTAAATGAAACAAGTATGGAACAACCATGACTCCTTCTAGAACTGGCTCCATGGTCAAAGTGAGTAGTTATATGAAAAGGGCCTTTTTAAGAAAGGTAACCAAGCCTCATGGTTACTATGCTTGGGAAAAACTTCCAGAAGGACAACCACCCCTGCAACACTTCTCAAATCCGGGCCTTACGGCAGTGTGGCCAGACAACACACTTGGAGTCTGCAAAAAGGCATCTAAAGGACTCTCAGACTATAAGAAACAAGATTTTGTGGTCTGAGGAAACCAAGACTGAATGGTTTGGCCACAGCTGTCTAAGCATCATATCTGGAAAACACCAGGCACCACTCATCGATTGTGCAATACAGTTCCAACCGTGAAGCACTGTGGTGGCAGCATCATGCTGTAGGGTTGTTTTTCAAGTGGCAGGGACTGGGTGACTAGTCAGGGTAGAGGGAAACACTAAACAGAACAATGGCCCCAAGCATAAAGCAAAGACAATGCATTAGCCACATGGAGACAGGTCTAGGGATTGTTGTTGAGTGGCCCAGACCTGGACTCAATTGAACATCCCTGATGAGTCCTGAAAGTACCTGTCCACTAATGGTCACCATCCAACCTAACAAAGTTTGAGAGGATCTGCAGAAAAGAATGTCAGAACATTCCTAAATCCAGATGTGGGAAGCTTATTGTGTCATACCCAAGGAGACACCAATCTGTAACTGCTGACAAAGGAGCTTCAACAAAGTACTGAGTAAAGGGGCTGAATTCTTCAGTCAAAGTCATATTTCATTTTTTTTTATTTTCAATACATTTGTAAAAATTTTTAAACTCTTGTTTTTGCTTTGTCTTCCTGGGGAATTGAGTGTTGCTTAATGATTGAAATATTTAAGAAGTGAAGGGGTCTGAATACTTTCAGAAGGCACCGCAGAGTCATTTTGGGTAATGCTGTGTACTGCACATTTATTCAAGTTCAAAGCTTTCCAAGCAGACATTCACACTGATTATTATAACATCCAGGGTCACTTGTGAAGAGCATGTTTCTCCTCGTTAACCTCGATACCCTTTACGTTATAGTTTTAATGTCACATTCTGCCAGTACATTCAGAAAAAAATAACAGGGATGTTCTAAAAGTGCAAGACAAGCTGACTCACTCGAGTCGATATCTTGGCAGCAGTGGGTGTAAGTAAGGCAGGATCCAACCCTGGACAGGACTGCAGTCCATCACAGGGCTCGCTTTCACAGAGCGCACATGTGGGGAGACTACACAGAGATGGACAGTGACTGGCGTGAACCTTTGAATCCGGGACACAGAATCTGTGAGTTAGCAGCACTAACGACTGTGTTGCCCCGCCATGTCCTTTACCTAAATGTATCCATTGTGCATTAGAGTATTTACATGTTTATGTACAGTGTGAAGCCAGTCCTGGGCACACACAGGTTCCAACACAACACAAACAGTTAGTCCCTTCCTTGCCTCCAGTCCACTCCTCCTCAGGCTTTGTCCTCTTCCTTCCGACTCTGGCAGGAGAATGTTGGGGACTGGCCCCTTTTTATAGGGCACCCAGAAGGACTCCAGATGCCCAAAGAGCTTCTTCTGGCCACACGTCTGGGTGTGGTGGAAGTGTGGCCAAATAAGGCTCTGGAAAGGTTCATGCGCCCCCCTGGTGGTGACCACGGGTTCCAACAGGGTTGAGCTGCCATGCTCATGACCCATGGCCCTACTGGAAACCAAGGGGGCTGCACTCTTTCGGCCTGGGTTAGAAACAGTCCTGAAAATCCTCTCTCCCCCAGTCCTTTCACACTCGGTGTGTCCCGGCTGTGTAAGAGTCCTGGCCGCCTGCCACAATAGTTAAGCCCTACTTTTGTGATAAAAAGTCAATTTTCTTTAAAAAGTTTTTTTGCCTTGTGATCTTGGTTTGTTTATTAGCGACACATGCATAGCCTGTAACCAGGATTAATCAATATGCGTCCTCTTTGGCCATTATCTTATCGACAGTAAGAAATGTGGGTCATTTGCATCATGGCTTAGCAACATTTTGCCAGGAATTTAATGAGCTCTGCTCTAGCTGAGATAAATGATACTTATTCATAAACCGTAGACATAAAATGGTTTGTATGAACAGCAGTTTAAACTTTTATATCTTTAATTGAACTGAAAGTAATACACAAATGCCACTTAATAAAAAAATAAATAAATACAAATGTCAAGCTCGGCAGTTGGGCTCTAATGATAGGAATGAAACATTCTTTTTATATGGCCAGTTTGTATATTTTACTCGTAATACAACATATAAGATTCTCTTTGCCTAAAGTCATGATTCTTTTTTTTTTAATTTAATTCTTTGTATCTATAAGCCTGTGAGCTGAAACTGAACATTTAACAAGGCTTGCTTTACACTGCATGAAATATCTCATCAGGCCTCATTTATGCCGTGCAAGCATTTTAGTCTTTTTGCCAATACTGCAGACACGTGCTCATCCTCAGCGCCCTGCAGCAGCTCGGCTCATCCTTCTTTCCGGACCGATGTGGTCCTTCCAGAGACATCCTGCGAGGTCTGAGTGGGGCTACTGGCTTGTTTCAAGAAGGAGGTTGAGGCAGTGCCCCTTAGTGTGGAGCCCTTGAGCTACTTGGGCAACTGCGGTTCTCCACACTTTAATCCCTCACCCTACTGGTTTGTATCTTCACTTTCGAGCCTGCTTTATCCAGTTCAGTTTCTCTGGGTAGCTGGTGCCTATCCCAGCAGCACTGGGCGTAAGGAGTGAGCCAACCCAGCACAGGGCAGTACCTGGTAATCCTTACCACCGGAAGACCCTTTTTGACACACATCAAAAGTGAAACTCGGGAACTTTCCTGTACTGTAGAATTTTCTGCTCCATTTTGTAACTGTTTCCAGTAGAAGTTTCATCATAGCTGGAGCATAATCCACGCTTTCAGAGGCTCCAGGTTGTTGACTCAAGGGTCTATTGACAATGACATTTTGAACAAACATATTGATCTGCCTGGAGACTGGGAGCAATTATTCAGTGCTAAATTCACTAAAGTGCAGAGGAAGCATAAAAAAAAACAATTTCAGCCTTCATCCCCAAAGTCCAACCTTTGATGCTACTAATAATCCCAGAGACCTTTAGATTTGTAAATGACTCCTGTTTGACACTACAACACTGGATGCTCTACCTTTGCTTGGATTAGAGTAGAATGTGTCCAATGTGTAGCACTGGCATTAAGTACTGTATGTAAAATCCATTATTAAAACAAAAAATATGTATTTATTTATAACATAGGTGAATGTTGGAATTGAAGTAAACAAAAAGTAATAAACTGGAAGGCATCTATAAGCACAACTTGAGAAAAATGTAATTTAATACCATTTTTGTACATTTTGATAAGCAGGTTAGAGAACTAATGAATGGATTACGCAGCACAAGTAACCTGATTGCTGTATAAAATGCCATAACATTCTCAGACCCAATTTAGGGTCTCACAGCAAGGCAGGATGCCAGTCCATGTCTGGGTCTTCTTACATTCACTCGTGGCCAATTTAGACTCACCAGTTAACCTAACCAGCCCATCTTTGGGTATGTGGAAGGACCCCAGACAACAAGCGGCAATTTGAGCTCAGGACAGCGGATCTTGTGAGGTAGCCATGCTAACACATGTCACACACGTTATTAGAATATAGTTACAATTATCTCCAGTCTTATAACAGTGCACGGTTTGTATGAAATGTGTCAGATATTCCATAGTGGATGCATACATTCAAGTTCAGTTTGGTGACAGGTCCTGAAACGGTGAACTGGGGCTAAGTAGGCTCTGCCAGCATGAATATATAATCTGCCACCTCTCCTTTAGTTGCTTTGTCTGCTTTACCCTTTTAGTCCATATATCTATGTACGGCTCAAGGCTGACACTTTAGATTTCACTAATTTGACTCTCACTCGTGTATTCCCAAATGGCCTATAGTATAAAGCGACGCAACATGGGGAAGTGAATGCAGTGAATACGTAGATGGGACTAAACACACAGCAGAAACTCTAATTTGAACAACCTGCTGAAAGAATAGTGATTTTATGGCTGATGCAGATATGTGTGTTTCTAGCCTTATTACTGCAATAATTTTTGTTCTGCATTTTACCACGTAAGCACATGGGACATTTCCTCCATTTCCATCGCTCAGCCTACTTTAGATATTTTGAGTATTTATTTTTCATTGCCAGTTTTTACTCATGATCAAGCATATGTTATTCGCTCTAGTGCAACCTCACGTTAATGTAAAATTTCATTATACAGAAACACAAGGAAAATTAATTCCCAATGAGCAAAGAGTGCTCATTCAAAATATTGTGTATAGGAAAGTATTTTCTATTAAAGGTTATTTAATTCAGTAAGGAGTTACAAAGCATACAAGTTACATATACAGTATGCATAGAAGCATGTAAACTGTGGGGGTCCAAGTGAGAAGGTAGATCAAATCCCAAAATAGTTGGGATGCCAGCCGGGCATACCCCATTTAATTACAAAAAAAAAAAAAGCAAAAGTGAACTTAACAGGCACACGGTGGCACTATCAATAGAACCCAGGCAGTGACCTCTTATCGCCCTCTGGCTGCGTTCTCTGGTGCTACGGGTCTGGAGTCATTTCTGACAGTCAGTCTGTCAGGCCCAAATGAGACACCACCTTCAGGGAACGTCTCCCTTTTATATTGGCCAGACCGGAAGGTGTCGGGGGCTTCTCTGGCTCCACCGTCAAGGGTGGTTTCTTGGTACTGTGAGGGAAAAAGGAGACAAGACTGTTAGCGGACAGCGCCCCCTCTTGTCCAGGGGGTCTTACCATATACTTTAGGCAAGCCTGGAAGGTGACCCTGTGGCACACAAGCATAACAAAGCATGTACGTTATTTATCCATTTTCTCATCCTCCTTTGCCTTATTCAGCCTTAAATGACAAGAGGATTATTTTCTGGAGATTTCAAACAGGCTGGGTCAGCACACAATACATAACATGCAGCAACCAAAACCAAAGGGAGCAAGATTAAATTATGAAGCAGATGTAAACCAGAGCAAATTCTTAAAAACAACAGGAGTCGCTCAATCAGCTAATTGCCTTGTGCCGGCAGGTCTTTTCATTGAATAGCAGAAATGCTGATGCCAGACTTGCCTTTGTTTGTTTGTTTTTTTTCTTTTTACGTGGCTTAACGTGACGTCATACACGCACCCTCATACAAATTCACGCATGCACAAATGTGCCCCATGATAAGCAATGACAAGCAAACTTGAGCCAATAATGTCACCAAAAACCAGTAGAAAGCACAGAAAAAGTAACTTAAATCCTGACAAACAGTCCTAAACACCTAATTATATTTAAAATTAAAATTTAGTAGCAAATGAAGTACCATAGACTACAAAAAACATTCGAGACGCCTAACGAGACATTAGCTCTCCTTGCTGGAACTGTGTACTGTATTTACATGTGAAGGTGCCATTAAGCACTTTTTGGCAATGTGATAAAAAAGTGTTAGTGAATAACACACTATCTAATAATTAGTGCGCTGAAGGACACATCCACTGAGCCAGCACAGTGTAAAATGCCAGTATGTTACATAGACATTTGTAAGGATTTTTGCGGTTGGCTTTTATCCCTGGTACTGGATGTCTTGTTGCTAACTTATCCTCAGACATCTAAGCATTGACTGTCACTCTGGTCTCAGTATGGCAGCAATTCTCACACTACATTTCTAAAGTAACCCTCTTGTTAGTGGAGGCCAGAGAGGGCAGGATGAGAACACCGCAAAGAGTAAGCAGTTGGTACTGTGAAGCCTTGCCACCTTTTTTTTTTTCCTTTTCCTCCTCTTAGGCATTTCACTGCGCTTGCCTTCCTTAGTCGTTGTCAATTTTTCATTTCTCTTTGTGTTATCAGCATTGTTGAAAGTGCCAGTTACAGCTCTCCGCCTGCGTCAAGGTTTGTTTTCCCTGCTTTCCGTCGAATATACTTTAGAGCCTGCACAGTCTGACAGCTGAAAGAATATCGGCGTACACTGTGTGCCGTGTCCTGTTTGAGTAACGCATTCATCAGCTGAATCTCCTGTCTCAGCCATCCTCTTTCTTTCATGGTGTGCTGGTTTCATTTCTGGATGCATTACTTTGGCATTTTTTTCATGCTTTTTAGCTCTTCTTTAAAAAACTTTTACAATTCTTTACATAAGATTCTCAGATTTACTTTACCCAGAAGCCAAATGGAACATTTTGGAGCTGAAAATCTGACATGTAAAGAAAGTAGGAAGTTGACCCCAGCAATTTACAGACGCAATACAGCAAAAGAAATGCTGATTAGTATTGTTGCCTATGTCCATTTGTATTAATGATTTTCTTAATGTTAACATAATTGTTCAGATTTTTGCCAAGATTATATTTGTAGGTATGCTGACTGAAGCACAGTGGGTCAGAGCTATTAAGGCATTCACGTCAGGTTGGAAAAGTTGAAATAATGACTTGACCACTCTGAGCAAGGACTATACTTGGCTTTCATGAAAGATTAGATGCACCCATTGGGAAATTCTGCATGAAACCCACTGTGAAAATTCATATATAATTGTGTTACTTAATATTTGCAAATTTGTGATGTTCCTGGCATCATATCCCCCATATATCAACATGCCTGAAATCGCGGCATTAGTTACTCGATTTCCCCAGTGAAAGCTGTGATGTCATCCTGACCCCAGATCCCTCGTATATATCATACATTATATGAGCAGAGCATTAGTCACTCAGTTTTGCTGAGCTGTGACATTATCCTGACCGTGTATCTGGTGTGTTTCACATACCATTTAAGCATAACGTTAATCACTCGATCGCACTAAGCATTTGTATCATCCTGATTCCGTCCATTATCCAATCTGCTATATCCCAACTACAGGGTCACGGGGGTCTGCCGGAGCCAATCCCAGCCAACACAGGGCGCAAGGCAGGAAACAAACCCTGGGCAGGGCGCCAGACCACTGCAGTCATCCTGATTCCATAGCACCAAAATTTGTCATAGTATGTAAGCACAGAATTTGTTTCTCATTTTCGCCAAATTGTAACTATAGCACAGCACTAGTTACTCAGATTCACCAAGTTGTGATATCATCCTGACCCCTCTACCCTCATATGTCACATAGCAAACCATCACAACATTTGATAGTTGATTTTAATAAGCTTTAACAGTATCCTGACCCTTTATCCCCATAAATAACATGTCATATAAGTGGCATTAGTCGCTCAATTTTGCCAAATTGTCACATAATCGTTCTGTGGCATATTAGTAGAAAGTAATTAGTTACTCCAGTTTGCCATGCTGTGATATTGTCATGACCCTGTACCCCTTATATGTCACATAGTATGTTATCACAACATTAATTACTCGGAGTGATGTGCAACACAACAGTTTCATTTTGTGGGAAACAAAATAACTAAAATGATTCACGCTGAAAGCAAGCGATATTGCTCCCGAAGGAGACATGGTGCAGCTGAAAGCACTGTACCCTTCCTCGATCACCCTTCAGTGCTGCTGCTGCTGACCCAGTCTTCCACACAGCTCCATCCACTCATCTTTTTTGTACACTGCCTGCCTGATAATGCACGCTGCCAGTTTTGCTCCTTTACTCATTTGGGGTCAGTGATAACATCATCTGCTCTCACTTTCCCAAAGTCTGTAAACCAGTCCCCACTGGGATCCTTCTGAAGACCTGCTGATGACCACACACCTGACCAATTATTTAACAGGGGAAAAGCTCCTCTGCCAAGTGTGCTGGGACGTTGTCTCTATTTGTGTCCCCTTTTCCATGCTCTGCACGTGGAGAAGATGGTTGTAGATGAGGTGAAAATACATTTAGTAATGGGCTGGCCTGAGTTTCAGTGGCTGTAAAACTAGTTGTTTCACAAATGTTTTTGTGAAATGAAACCCCAGGTTTTGTTGCAAATTCAGCTTCACATAAATCGCTTCACTTATCTGTAATTACTTGATTTTTCTTTTTACTTATATGTAATTATTTGATTTTGTCAAGTGTTGACATTATCCTGATGATATATCTGCCATAACTCACAAGTTGTATTAGCATGGCATTAGTTACTCAGTTTTTTTTAATAGTTATATCATTATGATGCTGTGATGTCGTCCTGACTTCATATCCCTCATAAATCACATACCATGTCACTGCAGTATTATTTACCTGATTTTCTAAGTTGTGACATTATCTTGATCCTTTATTCCTATAATTTACACAGCAGATGAGCCAGGCCTGTGGAGTTGGTATGCATAACCTTCCACTTCGACTTTTCAATTTTTTTCACCAGCAACTCCAACTTCGACTTCTCAGTTTTTGGTACCAATGACTCTGACTTCTAGGTTTTTGGAACCAACAACTCCGATTTCGACTTCTCAATTTTTAGTACTAGTGACCCCGACTTCTAAGTTTTTGTTACCAGCGACTCTGACTTTGACTTCTTAGTTTTTTATACCAGCGACTCCAATTTCGACTTCTCAATTTTTAGTACCAGTGACTCTGACTTCAACTTCTTAGTTTTTGATAGCAGCGACTCCAACTTCGACTTCTCAATTTTTAGTACCTGCAACTCTAACTCCAACTTCAACTTCTCAATTTTTAGTACCAGCGACTCTAACTTTGACTTCTCAGTTTTTGGTACCAGTGACTCCCAATTTCGACTTCTCAATTTTTAGTACCAGCGACTCCGACTTCGACTTCTCAATTTTTAGTACCAGCAATTCCGACTTCTCAGTTCTTGGTACCAGCGACTCTGACTCCGACTTCTCAATTTTTGGTAACAGTGAGTCCAATATCGACTTCTCAATTGTTAGTACCAGCGACTCCGACTTCGACTTCTCA
>JANRMT010062850.1:789635-833833 GCA_026402145.1 Polypterus bichir lapradei
TCGACTTCTCAATTGTTAGTACCAGCGACTCCGACTTCGACTTCTCAATTTTTGGAAGCTCCAACTCTATTTGTAACTATACTCTTATACTGTATTTACAGCATTGCCTGAAAGCACACAGCATACAACATACAAGGTGTTTCATCACTCTCAACATGAATCATCATGCTACTTTTTTAGCACCATAACCTGTTATATTTCAGGTTTAAAGGCTGTAACAATGTCATTTTTGTGTTTTTATTATTTTTTAAAGAGGTTACAAATATTTAACATAAGACAAAACTTACAAAATTAAAAAAGAGGTTATAATTTTTTCAAAAGGCTAGAAGAAGAAATGGTTTAATCAAATAGTATATATGAAATTTGACATTTTAACACATTGTATTACAATTTACGTTTAGTCCGACTCCAAATCCATTAACCCAATAATTGCATCCAACACCAAATCCACAGCTCAGTTCCTAGATTTTCCGTAGTTAGATCTCATCCAGACTTTGTGTCCCTCAAATGTCACATAGCATCAGTTACTCGACTTTCTCAAGCTGTGACTTTATGTTGAGACTTTTTTTAACCTGTGGTATCTGTTACTTTGGCACAATCCCATGCACCCCCTAAGGTTTTAGGCCCATTAAGCAGGAATGAAGATTGTCGAAAGGACAATTAGAGTCAAGCTTAGCCAAGTTCATAAATTTGGGTTCCTGTCTGAGATCCAATACAGCAACCAATATTGGGAATTGGTTTTCCTAAACGAGTGGCCAAGGCAGCGGACTTTTTAAATACAAAGCTCTCTAACTCGATTCCCACTTTCAAATGAATCTCAGCAAGTCACTTAAACAATCTGTGTTGCAATTGTCACAAATATATATTAACAATTGTAACAAGCCCTGATGTTTTTAAGATCTTGGTGCATATTACTATGCCACTTTTTTCCATATGATTTGCTACAAGGAGAGCTGATGTACTCGGCACTAGGCAAAGTAAATAGGATACCAGTGTGTAACACAAAAAGCATACAGCGAAAAACAATCAAGATCCTCGTGGCCTGTAATAAGAACACCTGTAGTGTGAGGCATTATTTCATAACAAAGCTGGATGAGCAAGCAGTGTTAGGAACGTTACAAGGTTATTCCGAAGAGCTGCGGAGTGAAGGCCACCTTTTAACCTGTGATGCATTAAACCTGCAGATCAAAACAAATGGAATAAAAGTCAAGCAGCTCCTCCTGGTCCCTTATGGGCTATGTGAAGCGTGAGAGAGACGCTAGCCTGCTCATTTACTGCAGCGGTAGGGCACAGGACAGCGCTCTGTGCAGAGCTGTTTACCTTTTTTGTTCAAATGGCAGCGTGGGCAGTTTAAAAACTCATAATATTTCAAGAGCTTTTAAAACAGATGAACACTACAATCCGCTGTGCCTCGGCAGAACTACAGAAAAACTCTCCATGTTAACTCACACTGGGATTCCTTTGCTCAGTTCACCTCATTTTCCGTTACACTTGAGCTGATTGGGCCCTCTTTCCCCTTTTCTAGTTTATGATGCGTTGGTTGTTTTGTTTCACATTGAATTGGTTAATTCTCCAAAGAAATGCTTGCTAAGCTCAATGCTTTCTGTTGTTTTTTTTTGTGTGATTATTTTTGTAGACACTAAACTGGGTCCCGAGGCGTTCCGTTTTGATGGCGGTGCTGAAGCCACAGCAACAAGGCTGAGTGACAGATATTACATCCTGAGGCCAGAAGTGGTGGAGAGCTACATGTACATGTGGAGGCTGACCCATGACCCCAAATACCGGGAATGGGGCTGGGAAGCAATACAGGTATGCATAAATAAAGCCTGCTTGACCTTCTATTCTCACTGAAGGAGATACGGGTTCCATTCTCACTTTACTCAGTTGTCATATGGGATGAATCTATTGAATTTATTGAAATCCACAGTTTTATGCACACCCTTTGCAGAAGGAAATGTTCTACTCTTCCCAGTACTCCCAGGTAATCAGAGATTATTAGTAGCAGGGCAGCGTGGGCATATATTTGAATCATTTCCATTTCACTCTTTCTCAGACTGCACTGCACTCTTTCACTAACTTAGTCCACAAAACAGAAAATTTCTGTATCAAACATTTTCATGAGGTATTTCCAATTTCTGCATTCCCCGTGGTAAGGTGGCAGACACAGTGGCATCCATGAGCTCTAACTAATTAAGTGTATTGTCCAGCGGTGTCCAGCTCCGGTCCTGGAGGGCCACAGTGGCAGCAAGTTTTCATTCTAACCATTTTCTTAATTAGTGACTTATTTTTGCTGCTGATGAACTTCTTTTGCCTCAATTTTAATTAACTTGACTCAGACCCCTTAGTTGTTTCTTTTTCCGTAATTTTCTTCTAAATGATAATGAGACGCAAAACGAGCTGCCACATGACCGGCTCACCTGTGCCCATCATGCGCTATCTGAAAATAAATAAAAATTAATGTCTCAATAAGGTTAATTTGCTCAAGTCACCAAAGCATGTTGATGTCTTGGTAAAAACAGAAAATCATCTAATAAAGAATCATTTCAGAGGATTGAAAAACAGGGCTATGAAAATGAACGGAAAGAAGTTAATTAGCAGTGAAAACTGGTCACTGATTAGGAAACGGGTTAGAATGAAAACCTGCAGACACTGCGGCCCTCCAGGACTGGATTTGGACACCTCTGGTATAGTCACAAGTCTTTTCAATTCCTGCATGCTCAATTAAGGTTCAGTGAAAATAAATTGGTCTTTGCCATTATTTGCCAGCATTCCCTGCTTTGCAGGAGAGTCATATACAGTACATATATAGTCTTTCCATTACCAGTTAAGTAGTGGCCTGCAGTGCACAGTATAAAGTCGTTTTCCATTCCTGTTTAAGGATTATTCTGAAATAAAAGTCGTCATTTCCAGATCAGTATAACTCTAGGTTTGGAGTGTACAGCCTTGGGCCTTTCCATTCTCATATTTCGAATTTAGCACCACTCTGCAATAAAGACAGATAAGCAATCACTGTACATGGGAGGTCTGGAGAGGCAGCAGTGCTGAGTGGTCTAGTGAACGTTGCATTATACACCCTATTTAAACTCACAGCTTCACACTACTGAGTTTAGACCACAACTCATTTAGTGTCTGCGAGAAGTTTGCTTGCTCCTTCCATGACTGTGTGTATTTGTCGCTCCTAGATACACTGACTAGTCTGCCATGTCCCATTTGAATGAGTGTCTGTGTGCTAGAGCATATACTAGAATAGACTTTTTGTTCATGCAGTTTTCATTTTTCACATCAATTAAGTCTTTTCTGTGTTTAAACAATGAAAAATTACAGTGTGCTTTATATTGTTGTTTGTTATAGGCATTGGAGAAGTATTGCAGAGTTGACGCAGGTTTTTCTGGGATAAGAGATGTGTACTCAACAACACCAAATTATGATAACATGCAGCAAAGTTTCTTCTTAGCAGAAACACTGAAGTAAGTATGAAGCAAATCTCTTATTTGAATGCAGATCTTGCTTGGAATTGTGGTAGAGGAAGTGTAGTACTACTTGTCACACATCCATAAGGAAAGTCTATCTATGTAGTTCCCACATTCAGGAAATTTAAATTAAACTATACAGTAGGTTAGCTAGCACTCGTAGCCTTCTGTTTGTTATGATCTGCTGGTCTCTCAACGCTGTATCTAAAGCTCCAAAAGGTACACTTCAAGTTTCCAGTGAGGCCAAGACACAGAATCAGCCTAGCCACAAAATCAAAAAGTAGATTTTCAGCCTATACAGAGCTTTCATTGTGAGAAACTTGAGAAAGCGGAGAGGGGAACCATGTTACACTCCTGGCCCAAATCACAAAAGAATATTCTTTAAAATTCAAGGGGTTTATCTTGAAATGGGAAAATCAATAAAGTAGCAGAAGCAAAACAATATGAAAAAGGTTTGCCAAAAATATAAAACCTAAACCAGATATAAGAAGTTCCTAACCTAGAAATCATATCCCCTAAAAAGAGACAAATTCCATAAACCAGAAATCAAAAATAAAAAAAAAACACAAAATCTCCAAACCCAAGAGGGAGCTGATAACAGAAGCAGAATTAACCAATGCCACAGCTCTAGCCTCAAGTGTCCCTACCCCCATAGGCTCAGTATAAAGAAGACAATGTACATAACAAAAATAACAGAAATGTTTGAGCAAGAGATTGTTCTTTGCATATTCCATAGTACTTGTTGAAGTATGAAATACCATATTAGAGATACTTTTTAATATAACTTTGGCTAACCAAGTTGAGGGAACCCATTTCTGGGCTTTGTGTGTGTATAATATATTTATAACATGAAAAAGATTATACAAATATAAAACCAATCTGGTCAAGGATGCAATAACTCATCTCATCTCTTCTACTTTTGTGAAACCACTTTTGTTGGTGAGGGTCGCAGTGGCTGCAAGCCAAGCAGATCAGCTCAGACTTGCCTGTCTCCAGCTACAGATTGCAGTGTGTCCTGGGTATGCTGCGTTTCTTCCACTCAGTGGGATAGAGCAGCTCTAGGGAGAATTAGCTCACCGAGGGAGCATTCTTACGACATGCCTAAACCACCACAACTGGCTCCTCTCAATCCAAAGAAGCAGTGAACCTATCGATAAGCTCCTCCAAATCGCTGAGCTTCCCTCCCTATCACAGAGTGTCAGTCCAGCCTTCTGCACACAAACCTCATTATTGTTGTTTGTACTTCCGATCTCATTCTTTTGGTCATTACGCACAGCTCATGACCATATATGCAAATAGTGATGTAGATTGACTGGTAAACCATTGGTTTTTCTTTTTAGACTCAGTTATTGCTTCATCCCCATGGAGTTGTACAGCATCCACAGTATAGCTGCTACCATTCCAATCCTCTTGATGATTTCACATTCCCTTTTCCCATCATTTGTGAACAATATCGCAAGATACCTGAATTCCTCCACTAAGGACAACTGTCCTCTCTTCTGGAGAGACCAGTCCACTCTTTTCCAAGAGAGAACCATGACTGCTAACTTCAAGGTTCTGATCCTCATTCCTGCTGTTTCACACTTGGCTGCAAATCACTTGAGTGTGTGCTGAGGGTCACAGTTAGATATGGCAAAGAGGACAACATCATCTACATGTAGCAACAATGCTACCCTTAGCCTTAGATTTAGATAGGTGTGGTAACAACACTCAGCCTTGATGGAGCCCTACTTCCCACAATGAAATTAAGTGTGTAACAAAGAAAGTATCGCTTCTAAATTTGGAGAAGTGCCAAGGGTTCAAGTGTGAACACTAACTTCCGTCTTTTTGATTCTTAAATATAGTGCAAGGCAACAGGGACAAACCTTTTGCAACTGGAACACTCTTCAGGTAGAAATAGAGAAGGAGTCAGTAATCATGTGTCTTCATTTACTATTCCCATTATTCAGATGTGATTAGAGCCTAAAGATGCTTCCCTGGTGTGCGTGTCTAATGCCTGTGTATAGCAGAATAAGCACAAACCGATAAAATTTGGAGCTCCACTTCTCACTGCTGAGCCAAATCTCAAACTTCCTTTGTGTGAGTTTCATCCTCCTCAGAAGCTGCTCTCAAAAACGAACACCAACTTCTGGTGAGGTGGCAGTTTATAGCTTTTGGGAGCTGAAAGAGCTGCCGATATGGCAGAAGTGACGTCAGGCATCTTCTGGGGTCTTCTCATCCATTCTATTAATGGCAACAGAAACTGAGTTATCAACTCCTTAACCTTTCCCCGGTGCTTCCCCTCCCTCGTGCCCATACAACACTTCCCACGCTCACATGTGTGACAGTACTGTATAAACTTCTTCTTCTTTCTGCTACTCCTGTTAGGGGTTGCCACAGCAGATCATCTTCTTCAATATCATCCTGTCTTCTGCATCTTGTTCTGTTACACCCACCACCTGCATGTCCTCTCTCACCGCATCCATACATCTTCTCTTAGGCCTTCCTCTTTTCCTTTTGCCTGGCAGCTCTATCCTTAGCATCCTTTTCCCAATATACCCAGCCTCTCTCCTCGGCACATGTCCAAACCAACGCAATCTCGCCTCTCTGACTTTGTCTCCCAACCGTCCCGCCTGAGCTGACCCTCTAATGTACTCATTTCTAATCCTGTCCATCCTCGTCACCCCCAATGCAAATCTTAGCATCTTTAACTCTGCCACCTCCAGCTCTGTCTCCTGCTTTCTGGTCAGTGCCACCGTCTCCAGCCCATATAACATAGCTGGTCTCACTACCGTCCTGTAGACCTTCCCTTTCACTCTTACTGATACCCGTCTGTCACCAATCACTCCAGACACTCTAATATTTGTTTTTTCAAATGGCTATAATTAACTTTATTTGTATATACTGCACAGTTTGTTTTATGATGTTATTTGTCACTACCAGGTGAAAGCATTGTTTTCTTTATAGAGTGAAAGCACATCTTCTGCTCCTGTTTAGTGATTAGATGAGAGGATCACATCCCCTTTGCTAGTTGAAGAGAGACTGGGTTAGGGCTAGGGTTACATTTAGGACCAGACCATGACACCTAGCTACTTTTGCTGATAACGTGAGGGTGCAATTGGTTAGTTGTGCCCACGGCACAATATTTGTTTTAGAATCAGGTGGCCGTTTTTAAAGAACTCAAATATGTGTTGCAGGGATTTTACTAACAGCTGACCAAGACTGGCCAGTCCATCATTTTGGCTGACACGTCTCTCAGGTCGGATTGTTCACTCTCTGCCTCTACCACAAGAGTCCTCAAACTTCCAAGCTGATTCTAATTGTTCTTGTTTTATAGTGCAGCTTTTAAAGAATTCTTAATGTAAGATGAAATGAGTTTTACTGGTATAATGTCTGCGCTGCTTAAAAACTCCTGGGGCCGAAGTTCTGATTATTATAATGTGGGCATACAGTATGACTGCTCACTGCTGTACTGGGGCAGTTCCTGTGTAAAATACTGTACTGTCTACTAAGTGGTCTGTCAGGTGTCACACACTGTTAAATGTAACACCAGTCACGCTCCTGCTACTGTGTCCTACACACTAGGAAAATTAGGCTTTAGTTTTCTTCCAAGTCTGCCTTTCATAATATCACAAGCATAGAGTCATATATTGTCATCATGACAGTCGAAGATGAAGTAACACTGAAAAAAGCCAGACAGCTCGATGGGGAAAAGGCATATTGATGTTCACTTTAGAACCAGGGCTGTTCTTCCAGCTTGCTGGCACCTGCTTTCGCTGGACTGACAGGTGTTTGAAAGTCATATTCTATATTTACTCTTTTAATACCTTGGAGCATTAACAATGGATTTTTTGGGATTGTGATGAAAATCACAATTTGATCAATACATCAACCATGGTTTTATGTCAAAGCTTTACAAGAAGGCAGTAGGAGAAGTAAAGCTTAGTGGTTAAGGCTTTGGCCTTCAAACCCTGAGGATGTGGGTTCAAATCTGCCGCTGACACTGTGTGACCCTGAGCAAGTCACTTCACCCCCCCTGTGCTCAAGTTGGAAAAAGAAAATAATTGTAACTAATTGCATCACATATTTTGCAAGTTGCTTTGGATAAAGGCGTTAGCGAAATAAGTAAATGCCAATACTTATGTTAGTTAGTGTGGAGGTTTTTTCCCAGTTATTTTTTCTTTTTATAAACTTTGCAGTAGAGATGAACCTTCAGTGTCTAGTATGGTCCAGTTCTTTACAGATGTAGCTGTTTATATGTCAGCAGCAGCAGCTCAGCTCTTATCGCTGTAATTTGTTGCTCATCAACAGCCAACAGCTGGCTTGTCCCATGTGATTTAGTCCCCCGCGGCGTACCAGTCAGTCCAGGCTGTACAAGTGACATCCTAACTTGATTATAACTTAATAGCGAGGGTCTACACTAATAAACCAATTACCCCCCTTCCACCGTGTCTCACACAAAGAAATATTTCACAGCCACACAAAAATCTCATCACAAAGATGGTGCCATCCAGTTAAGAGCACATAAAACGTTACCTACAGTCAATATGTACAGTATAGTGTAAGCAACTGTTCACTTCTGCTTGAGCGTGTGTAACACTAGGGACGTGTGTGACTGTATGTGCAGCGTGTCTGTTTACTGGGGGTAAAGTTGTGTGCACATACAGTACAGTGCAGTATATGTCTTTACATGCTTTTTGAAATTTAAGCTTTTGTTTATGTAAAGGCTAAAATCAAGACGAATCATGTCAGGCCTTTTTGAAATTACATACAGTCTTACACAACCAATTATATCTATGTGAGAAACAAACAGAGGAAATATTTAAAAGTAATAACCTTTAATTGCTTGTGCTGCATAAGTATTCACACCACTTAAACGGACACTTGAATTTTCTAACTTTATGTTTGTTTCCAGAATACTTCAGGCTCTGACAAATTACTCGGGGATCGCTTGGGTTAAAGGTGAAATGGCCTGCAATGATTTGTCTTGATTTACTTCAATAACAGCTGATGTGTTGACTTTTGATGTACACGGTGTCAGTGCATTGCAAGGCTTATTGTTAGTAAATCAATGAAAGGAAAATATCACTGCAATATCGCAGCCACATTTCATACTTCTCTACAAGATATATGTGTCTCTGAAAACTATCAATTGGTGGTACCAAACATTTAAGAATCATCTAAGTCAGAAGTTTCGAACTTTTTATTACAAGGACCTGAATAAGAAAATCTGTGCTATTCTGTGACCCCAGAAGAGGTTTATAACCATAATGACATCAGAGCCATACTTAGACAAATAGCAATGGCCATATAATTAAAAACAGGGAATGTTTTTGCTTCCATTCAAGCAAACTTTACTGAAACAGAAGAGTGGTAAGCTTTCATTATTGTTAATGAAACAGTAATTCTCATTTAAAACAGGGAATTGATTTCTAAGGTCCATCACTGCCAGTCTAAATGCTTGGTATAAGCTGTAGTTAAGCTGAGAGGAATACATTTTTCTTCATTTTTGAAAGGACAGTACGAATGGCCACTTAACTTAGTCACTTGATTAGCAGAGCCAGGTAAGAAATAAAGTAGTCAAAATAGAAAACACATTTACACCTTTTATTTACCTCGTTTTTAATAACATTTCTCAAATTAGGTCCACTATTAACAATATCTTCTTCTAAATGAGTTTGTAAATTGTTCTTGAAAAGCGCTTGAATGCACTTATTGATTGGGCGACCCCAGCTACCTGAAGAATTTCTTGGGTAAAACAACCAGTACGCCCGTGTCTCTGCATCTCGCCAGTCTTGGGGCTCTTCATCAAAAGTGGTACATGGTGATCAACAGGAAAGCATTTAGATTTTGCAGTTAACTATTCTACATTCACTAACAATTAAGTTTAAGATACAGATGCTATAACTCCACACTGCATTTCCACTGAACCGTCAAAGAGATGTGATGAAAAAATGAAAATGCTTGTTGGAATACAGTCCTACATTTTAAAAACACAAGATGGTAACAGCTTTTTCAGTTGACTGGATATTGAAGACTTTTTGGTCTCTATAAATAATCTATGATGGGCTATCAAAAAATAAAGTCAATTTGACAAGTACACAGTAACCGCAATGGATAGAAGCTGACACAGTATAATGCATTCACAATGGCTTATGGGTAGTTCGAGCACACACAGCGCAGAACTCTACCATTAGTCTAGTTTTAAGCCAAAGTCAAATGGATGCCCTGCTGCGGGACTGCACTATTGTTGAACAACCTGCCATTGTCAGATTTCTTTGGGCAAATGGAGTGAAACCTGCTGGTCCAGTATGGAAGTGAAAACAGCATGACTCAGCGAAAAGTTAATGTGAACAGGTAGAAAGGTTTAAAGTGGGAAGAACAAGTATAACCGACGAAGCTCAGTCTGGCCAACCATCAACATTGTGCACATAAGCCTAAATCAAACAGGAAAACGGCTTTATCAGAGGAGACTGACCGAGTATGTTGTCTGATGTTGCTGCACATTTGGATATCCGCTATGGAGCTCCTCATGCCACAGTGCATGATGAGTTGGGGTACTATAAAGATTGTGCAAGATGGGTACCCAAACAGCTTACTGATCTGCTCAAGCCAACATCGTTTGGTGAATTTCAGGTCATGGTACAGCTCTACTGTGACCCTACTTTCTCTTTTAGACTCTTTACTATGTAGACCATGAAAGAATGTCCCAAATGCCATCTTTAGTCATGTATGTTTATTCTTACCAGCCTGGCCAGTGTCAGGCCTGACTGCTATTGTAGTTCAACTCTTCTGCCTCCCTTTTAAATCTATAATCCCATGTAAGTAGATTGAGAATACGTTACACATTTATTAGTGTATTATAGATAATATGCCCAAAGTATAAGTAGAGTACAAATATGACTATTGCCAAACTAATATTAATACAACCTGTATAATAATCAGTTCATCTTACTTAGACTACCAGGTGGCTCTCCTTATTAGTATGTTGATTGGTCTCTGGTTCATTGTGGCCCAGCATGGCCCTTGGATGAAGCCTATTGCATGAATGGGGCAGCTGGGAGGTGTTTTGCCTTTCAGCCCTTCATTTAAGTCCAGTTTTGTTGTTCTTGACACACATATTAGACTAAAGGCTGTGTTCATGTCCTTTCATCTCGGCCATCTAATTCTCCACAGCCTGGCTGGACAGTTTGTTATTGCTGTGGAATTTCAGCCAGCACTCACTTGCATGCAGAAGTTTTATCTAATAAATGGTCTGGGTCAGTGTTTCCCAAACTCGGTCCTGGAGGCCCACTGTGGCTGCAGGCTTTTGTTCCAACCAGCTTCTGTTTTTAATTGAACTCCTGGGCTAATTGAATGAACTGTTATTTCCCAAGTTCTGTGTTTTGGGGACAATAAAGAAACTATAAAACTAGTTTCTATATTGTTTGCTAAAAAAAAAAAATATTAAAATATACCAAGCAGTTATAGAGGAATAATGTATTTTTTTCTTTTTAACAGTATTTTCATCTTGATTTTCATTCTACTTTTCAAGATGTTCTAATTGTTTAATTAATCCATTATTTACTAATTTAGTGGGTTTGACGCTAAAGTAATTGCAGCCTTTTATTCTGTACTGTTTGCCTGCGTGTCTGCTCTGCTAATTTTTAATTGTCATTAATAAGATACAACGAAGGGGGAAAACTGCACAGAGGAAGGGTGAAATATAATGAAATCAACAAAAGAGAGTTAAGCATTTAAATTTATAGAAAAAGCAGAAATATTTGTAAATGTCTTAAAAATGTAAAATTCATGCTGCTATGCTTTTTTCTGAATGTCGAATAAGAGAAAAAAAATACCAGCTAATTAAATGAGCGCAGCGTTATCAGGTGTTGTCACTGATTAGGAATCTGGTTGGAACAAAAACCCGCAGCCACAGTGGGTCCCCAGGACCGAGTTTGGGAAAAACTGGTCTGGGTTATAAATTATTAAAATTACAATAAAAGTATAAAGACACTTTTACAAATAAAGATAATCTAAATGCAATTATTTTTATAAATGCTAGATATTACCAGTGTTTTCTTTCCACCACAAATATCATAAAAATAGCAAATATCTCTGGTAGATAGCGGTACATGGTAAAATTAAATTACTCTATGCCTACGTGAAAGTAGTGCATATTAGGCAGATGCAGATTGGGCAGCCACACTGTCTTCCTCAAATGTAATGAGAGATGAGATATCTGCCCTTCATAACATTATAACGTGTTACTTAATGCCACATTATCCCTAACTCTGGCTACCAGAGTAGCAGCCAGAATTACTGATGTGCATGTGACAATTTGAGATGACCAAGAAACTAGAAACCTTCTAAGCAAATGACTGTCACCATCTTCTTGGTAAACCAGGAAGGAAAATCAGCTTGAACACCCAAGCAAACCATTTAGGAAATTCCTTTATTGACCATGCCATTTAACTTTTTAACAAAAAAAAAACAGAGGTAGCAAAATATTATGGGTATGAGGTCTGATACCATAAGTATTGTGAATGTCTTGGTGAAACCTTTGTCAGTTATTAGAAGTTATTGTCATGGGACTGTTTGTAAATATTAGGGGTTTGGGGTCTGATTTTATAAGTATGGTGTGTGATACCCAAATTGCCGTAGCTGGCATCAATACCTCCTTGATCGATAGACATGACCGGGATAGCTAGGAACAATGAGGACACAAAGTAAACAGAGGCTGGTGCAAATCAAAGTGCATCGTGCTTTCTATTTCAAACAAGCAAAGCAGTGTCAAAATTAAGAAAGTACAATCAAGTTTCTTCTTAAATAAATAATCCAAAAAAGCCAATTACTTCTTTTCAGTGGGAGTTAAAATTAGTCTCCAATAAATAATAAAAAAATAATCCCAAAATGAATGATAACAACAGGAATACCATCAGACAGGTGCTTCTCTCATTGTCCTCAAAGCCTTCGTGCCTCTGTACTCTGCACTCACCTATCTGGTCTGCTGAGAGATCGGCCAGTGACCTCAACCCTTTAAACTGGCTTCCAGTCCCAGCCACTGCAGCCGGTCCCCGTTGGGACACCAAGCACAACTCCATCGTCCCACCACTTTCACACATGCATCCATAAGATGATCTTCCGAAGCCCTTCAGTTGCTCCTGCTCCCCAGATGCTCAGCCAGAGCGACCCTACCCCATGATCACCATACTTCTCGCTAACCATGGGTCAAATCCAGACCACCAAGCCTCCTGCCCACTGCACTGGCTTGCTCGCCCAGTTGTACTAGGCTCTCTTCAATCACAGCTCTCATCTTTGATTTTTTCCCCCTTCTTTCTTTTTTCTTTACAAATCTTTTCTTTTTCGATCCTCTTCCCTTTTTGATCTCTCATCTCCTTTTATACTTTTGTGGGTGCAGGCATGCTGCCTAACTGAAGAAACTGGCTGAATTAATCGCGCATTCACAAGTTTGTCATTAAACACTCCAGGGCCGCCCGGCTACACTACCGCATGCATCCATATACACAGAGCCGAGCCGCACCATCTTAATTTAAAAGCTCACTCACAACCAGTGCTTTTCACCACATGGTGAATATGTCTAGGTGAAACTTTTGTCAGTTATTATAAGTTATTGTGAAAGGATTGTTTGTAAATATGTCTTACTTTCATGAAATGTTGTCATTTTGTACTTTTGTTATCATCTACGAAGGCAAACCATATATGAAAAACACAATGGACTTGTGGTCTGCATGGGGCCTAAAATGGCCAGCCTTCTGCTTAGTCTGCTCGTCTGCCATTCTAACTTGTATAGTTGTTTTTCCCAGAGTGTAATTACATTTGTTCAATCAGTCTTTTGTTTCTTCAGTCATACATTTTGAATGACGCTGATAAAACCTGCAGGATGAATAAATACTCTCCGGTGAGATGTGGGCAGCGATAGGCTCCCAAATATAGAAGTGAAGCTACTCGGTTCAATTTATTCTTTTTGTTTTAAGATTTTATTACTGTTATTAATTTCTGGACAAACTTACATAATAGCTACAGTTATAAAGTTTATTTTTGAGTGGTTCTTTGGGGACACTTCAGTGAAACTTGCCTTGCAATTAAAGGAGCTGAGGTAAATATCAATTAAGAAAAATTAGATAAAAATAGAAAAAGTAAAACTGGCTAGCCTGATAGACATGTAAAGAGAACGCCATCTTTCATAGCGTACGTATAATTTAAGGCCTAAGTGTGTGTCAATTATGAGATTGCAACTTTTACTGTTTTTTTTTCTTGTACTTCAATGAATGTCACTCTTGTAATGAAAAACATGAATTGTGGGCACCTTAAATTAGTCTCATCACAGTCCTTGTTAAACCAGATTGCTCTCAAAGGAGATCTGGATGTATCGTGTCATTCCAGTGCTTCATCATAAGGACTCACAATGAACTACGGTATAGTAAAACGATTTTATTGCTTTGCTGCAGTCATAAAATGTCATCAAAACAGGCTGGCTTCTAATTAAACGCCCACTCTTCCTTCGTGTCGAGACTGATGAACTTTGCATTGCTCGTAACGAGCTGGCGTTCTGCAACATTTGTATAAGGGTTACCAATAAATGAATCAAAGGGGGGGATTAGAGCGAGTCCGGGCGGGACAAGGTTGTGAACTTCCGTTGTTTAATATGACTTTCTGGAGAGGATTTATAAGACTTAAATGCAGAAAGTTCCAGTAACAGTATTAGGCAATTTAAAACAATAATAGACGGAGCAATGGATTCCCAAAGTTGTGTTTTTCATATTGGAAATATCCCATTGGAAGTTAACCCAGGAGTGATTATCTGTTTCAGCTTGCTCAGGAGCACTTTCAGCAGCTGAACCCTGGGGAGGAGTGAGGAAAAGCAGAAAGAAAATGAGATGAGAAGGGCCGCCATATTCTTCAGGTTTTTACAGAATGTGCCAGTGTCTGATTAGAATTAGACTGATTTTATTAAATGATCTTGGTTTTGTAACACTTACTGTTTTTTTACGCTTTTTCCTTGGATCTCATATTACTCGTAAATGTGCCTTTCCACTCAATGGCCGCTTTATTAGGTACGCCAGCTTGTTAATGTTAATAACTGGCTCCTCCAAAAGCTCAACCAGGAGGCAGCAACTCAATGCATTTAACGTGCAGGTATGGGTGGTTGTGCAGTCAGACATTAGAATGGGCAAGAAGTACAATAAGTGACTTTGATGTGACTGCTGGTGCCAGACATGGTGGATCCTATTAAGTTTCTCACAAATTGCATTCTCTAGAGTTTGCAGAGAATGGAGGGATAAGCAAAGCACATCCAGTGTGCAAAACACCAAAAACACCTTGTGTTGACAGGATGGAGAAGAATGGCCGTGCTTTGTATAAGCTTTACAGAAAGGCAACAAACACAAGCACTCAGTAGCAGGTCTTTACTATAGTGGTGTGCAGATCACCATCTGTGAACAAAAAACATGTTGGACCTTGACTATGACATGACTGTTGGTGTCAGACATGGTGATTCCTCTTAAGCTTCTCACAAATTGCATTCTCTAGAGTTTGCAGAGAATGGTAGGATAAGCAATGAGCACTACTCCAGAAACCAAAAACACCTTGTTAATGAGACAGGATGAAGAAGAATGGCCGGCTTTGTGTAAGCAGTACAGAAAGGCAACAACCACTCAGTAGCAGTTCTTTACAATAGTGGTGTGCAGATCACCATCTGTGAATACACAAAATGTTGGACCTCAATGCAGATGACGACTCTGGGTTCAAGTTCTGTCAGATAAAAAATAGAATGATGAGAGTAAAATGGGCATTAAAACTGGACAACTGACTGAACAAATGCTGTCCGGTCTGATTTCTACTGCAACATGCAGGATGATGGAGTCAAAATTTGACATCCTGCCTTGTGTCGGTGGTACAGGTTTCTTAATATCAGCAAAGGATTATTTGAATGCCACTATGTGTCTATACATTGTACCTTTTTGGCCACAGTGTGCCCATTTTCAAATGGATACTTTCAAAAGCACATAAGTTGGTTACACAGACACGATGCTGACTTGAGTTCACTCCATTGGCCTGCACTGTCCCCAGATCTCAATCTACCTTTCAGATGAAGTGAAATGGGAGGTCCACAACATGAAAGAATGTACAGAAATTGCTTTATGCTGTTAAGTCATTAAGGACCAAATTTCTAAAACAACGTTGCTAGCATCAGTCTGAGTCAAGGCCTTGAAGAATTCAAGCTATTCTGAAGGCCAACGGGGGGCCGACCTGGTACCTGAATAGTGAACCTAATAAAGAAGCCACTCAAAGTGAGTAAAGACTATAAGTTGCCCGTTCTGCTTATCTGTCCATTGCTAAAACAGTACCTCTTGACGGGTTGGAAAGCTAAAACTTGACATGGACTCACAATTTCAGGCGTTCGTTTTTTATAATGGGAAATTTCCAATGCTGCTTGTAATTCTACCCCAAAATCAAGGAAAGTAAGCGTTAGTGGACTTTGTTATTTTGTGCTAACTTGAACTATGTAAAGCTTTTGCAAAACGGATGGAACCTTAGCTTTTCATGTATTAATAGTTGTCCTAAAAATTAGTTTTAGCACTAAAGGGCCCATTTGTTTTTTCCTGTTTGTATTTTAAAGTAAAGTACATATCCATTTTAACGTATGATCACCATGTGCATTATCTATCTATCTATATATATAAAATGCTAATGTCTGTCCCTCACATGATTACCTGCAAACTAAAGGAGTTGGAACCTTGATTTTTGACTTACTCAAGAGCTAATGACCTATTATATTGTCGAAATTAAAAACAAAATGAGGTACCTGCATCCTGGTGGGCACTTTACCGGCGAGCAGAAAAGTTTATTGTAATTGAAGCACAGTCTCCGAAAGCCCGACTATTGGTAATCCCCCGCAGCGCGAATATAACGTTCCTGCAAGCAAACTGTGATTCTTAGTGCAATGAGAAATGTTGCAAAAAAAAGAAAAAAGCCTGATCTAAATCTGTTAAGTAGTTCTCTCGTTCAGCAGCTAAGCGTATGTACTGTAAGATAGGCCCTGAGGCTGGCACGTGAGTGAGGAGGGCCCCCCGCCCCTCCGGCTGCTGCGTGTCTCTTGGATTTGGGCAAATAGTACCGATTTATGATTCTTAATGCGATGAGAGAAGTCGTAAAATCAACCGGAATGTTCAAGCAAATTGTAGAAAAAACCCGATCTAAATCTGTTAAATAGTTCTCTCGTGAAAAGCTGACAGACAGACGTTGGATTTAATATATATAGAGATTTATAATTCTGACATTTGTTGTTTTTACTTTAGGACTATAGGTCAGATTGTTTCACTAGTATAATTAAAAATGCTGTAAATAATAATCAAGTGCTCCCTTTGTGAAGTTTGCATGTTCTCCCTGTGCCCACATGGCTTTCCTTAGGGGGCTCCAGTTTCCTCCCACATTCCAAAACCATGCAGGTTAGGTGGGTTTGGTGTGTGTGTGTGTGTGTGTGATGATCTGCTGCTCTGTCTAGCGATTGCTCTAGCCTTGTGCACAGTGTTTCCTGGGATAGGCTCCAGCTTCCCTAGTGAGCCTACTCTGGATAGGTGTGTTTAGGCAAGAGGATAGATGGATAAATAATAACATGCAACCATGACATCTGAACCATCTACGGTCTCGTGGATTGTGGCATTTTTATATTTTCACCCTTATACTGTTATTCAAAGCTTGGAGACCTCTTCAGATCACTGATATTCCAGCTTTGATATCTTTAGTGTCCAGTTTTTTTCAAAATTTCCCATCCTGGGTTGTTTTTTTATTGTGAGTAACACGCTGTCCATCTTTCAGCTCATTTTCAAAGCTGCTTATTTAATTTTTGACCATTAGAAATGCAGTACCCTTCCCTTCCAAATTTCATTTTGTTGTCTCCGGTTTAATAGTAAGGGTTCTTCAAATATAGTGTTAAAGAGTTAAGTGAAAGCCTTTCAGCCTAGGTGCAGGCGTTTTGCAATGTCTGTCAGTCAGTCATTTTCTAACCCACTTAGTCCTGAGTGCTGGGCGGAGTGCTGGCTCTGAGGCTGGGAATTTGCATTTGATTTTGAATCCCGAAAACAGCAGAAGTGACTTTACTCTGTTGGGCCCTTGAGCAAGGCCCTTAACCTGTAATTGCTCCACCCTGGGCTTGATCTTAATTTGCATCTAGTCCTGTTTGCAGGGAAAACCCAGACGTTGGTGGCAGGATTGGCACTCCAGTCACTCTTCAGGGTTTGTGCTGAGGTGTCACCCATTGCACGGCTGCATTCAGATCTCAATCCAGGTGGTTCGTCGTGTGGTGGGTGCCGCAACGTGCTGTAATCAGTGCATGCTCCCAACCTCTTTCCTCTTTCTCTGTTAGTCCTGAACGGGGACGTGATGGGATCCGTTACAGCCTATCCCAGCTAGCGTAGGGTGCAAGACAAGAACAAACACTGGACAGGGTGCCAATCCATTGCAGGACAAACACACACATGCACCCACACACCCGGGCCAATTTAGAATGGCCAATTCACCTAACTACTGACTGTGAGAAGAAACCCACACAGACACTGGAAGAACATGCAAACTCCACATAGATAGGGCCCGGAATGCAAACCCTGGCCTCCTTACTGCTAGGCAGCAGCGCTAGCACTGTGCCACCATGCTGCCCATTTTGGAGTGTATGTTTTTTTTATTTTTCTATACAACATACCCAGTGCCAATGCTTGGTTAATTTTCACCCTAGGCCAAGCTTGTTGGTGCACCAGCTGACTGTTTGGTGGCTAATCCATGTGGCTGGGCCCCCACCCCCTTACGATCTGCGCCCTAGACGAATGCCTAATTCGCCTTAATGGTGGCGTCGGCCCAGTGCTGATGACAAACTGACATTATACAACCTATTACATAAGCAATTGTTACTATAACAAAAGCAAGCGTTACCACACATTCAGCTTGTAGTTTGATATGTATGTCAATTCCGCTGTCTTCACTGCATCAACTTGTCTCCGCTGACCCCCTCCACACTTGTAAAACTTGGGGTCCGAGTGCGGACATGTGTGTTGTCACATTGCTTCATGTGTTTAGTATGTAATGTGCACGTGTTATTCTGCTTGTAACTGTAACTGCAAGGCAAGTTCCTCATTGCCTGGCAATGAATATTTCATTCATTCCTATTCTATACAGGATCCCAGTAATTACACTATGTGTGCACCTTTGGACGCCATCTTTGCAGATGATGACAAGTTTCCAGATTCTGTAAACATTCACAAAGCCCATTGCTGCCTGTTTTATTGATTGGTGTACTGATGGTAAATCTTTCTTCTTTTCTTTTTCAACACAGGTATCTGTATCTTCTGTTCTCAGACGACGACCTTCTCCCTCTTGAAGACTGGATATTTAACACGGAAGCACACCCTTTGCCGGTAGTCCGCCATAGTTGCATGCAGGGAGAAAGCAAAACACACCAGCGGCAGAAGCATTAGCACACACTACTCCCAGGGGCCCTTGATCAGTCTTTTGGGTCGAAACGCATTTCCTTTCCAGTAAAGGACCTTGTCATAATGCTGAGATTGTATTTGTGGGCCACCTGTCCGATATGGCGGACGGCGGCATTTCAGTGGACAATCAGAAAATTACCAAGCACTTTTCATTTATCTCCTCTGTGAGGAGAGCCAGTGACCCAGAGATGGGTCACTGAAATATGGGCCATATTGTGAAATAAAACCACTGAGCTGCATTTCTCATCCATTTGAAGGTCTTTTTTCTGTTAGTTTACTGTTTGACCAAAGGTTGATTTTTTTTTTTTTCACATGTAAACTCCTTAAAAATGTTTTTTGGACAGATGAGTGAATATAGTCTCTGTGTGTGTGTGTATTATACAGTATCATAGACACACATCTATATATATATATATATATATATATACACTGTATGTGTGTGTGTGTATGTGTATTTACTTATACTGTATTTGTGGGTTTATGGATGCACTGTATGAGTATATATAAAATACACATCTGTAAATTTAAAAGCAAACACACCCACCATTAATATGTGCGTTCAGTGACCCAGTCGTGATGGGATAGCACTTGACCACACTGAAAACCAGATGTGAGGGCTCTTGGGATTGAATGGAGGTTCACATTTGAAGGTGGTCAGCAATGGATGGCAACCATGTAGTTATTAACATATACACAGACACACAGAGACAATTTTCATTTTTAACTTGCAAATGTCCATTTGTATGCAATCTATATCTCTACTAAACGGGCACACGGTATATGTGGTTAAAAATGATGCATACTTTTTGATCCAAAAAATCTGAACTATATGAACTGGAGTAAAGATGATGACAACCCATTGTAGAAGCCCACTTCACTGCACTAGCTCGTCGTGCTGTGGCTGAAGTTGCCTGATCGTTTGTTCGTGTTCACCCTTCTCAATTGTGCGACACATAAGAATAGCTTCGATGAGAACTGGTGGTTTAGCCCAGCTCATCAACTCCATTTTTCTCCCATCTTTTGTAAATTAAGACTTGAAGGTCCCCCTGGTCCCACCGCATACCACTTTGCTAACTTATTGGACATACGTCATCTTTGGATTTCTGTGCAGGTTGACTTGAGTTGTTTGCTATTTGCTGCAGTGTTCAGCAGTTTTCGGTTTGCGTGCTTTTTCACTTGTCACCACCTACAGTACACTTTTCTCCCTAAATGGGGACATTTTGCCATAAACTAATCCATTCCTCTCACATAGTACTTCTATCAAGTCCATCAATTGCACTTTTATTTATCGTAGTGCCCTTTAACTCCATTGTTAGATGGTTTTGAGAACTCTTGTATGAAGGAGCGCTCTGACACTTTTTACAAAATGTTAGGTCTCCACCTTGGTAACCTCTCAACTGCTAAGGTGCAGTTTGGTTAAAAACGTCATCTTTCCTGTTGGTGCGTGTACTAAGGGAACATTCTCAGAATTCAATCTGTCTGTCTTACTTGGTTAGAATTGACGTTTTATACCTCAGATTACATTCCCGTCTCTGTGGGTTTTCATTTATTGTATGGGATGATCTCAGCTTCTCTGGTTTTGAACATTTTACCGAACTGCCAGAAACTCAATGACTGGGACTGAGTTGTTGCAGCGACAGTTTGCACCACCCACCTGTGTTTATTAAATCACGTTGCTGTTTTATTTTATTACCCTGGTAGTCCTGACTCTCCCATTTTCTTTACATTTTAAATTGTTCATCAAAACATTTGCTTCTGTATAATTCCTAATTATTGTACTTTGTTTCATGCACTGCATAATTATTCTTTTTAAGCCCGTCAGCCACACCTTTTATGTAAAGAATTAAACATAACATTGTCTGGTTTAGCACAAGGGGATGAGTGCCGCATTAGTCATTGAGGCCATTATGACAAACTCGGTTCTCTTTATTTCATCGGAGTATTTACAGTATCCTGTTGCTGGAGTTGTGGCTCATGCTGTGATGAAACACAAGTATATTCTGCAAGTTTTGAATAATTAGGTAATGAGAACGCTTTGATGTTTTAGGCTTTTGTCAGAGTGATATGGAAGAGCTGAAATGTTTCATGATTTTCTGGTATTCATTTTTGCAACTCCTTTCTTTAAACTAAGGGTCGGCAGACTTATTTAAATAAAGCCTCTTGTCGACTTCTGTGAGCTGGATGACGACACGGCTGTGCGGAAGTCCCTGGTGCTCGGGGCTTTGGCGAGCTCCTGGAAAGTTTTTGTGACTTTCAGACTTTACTATTTTGGTGGAATATTTATTCTCTCATGCCACCAAATGTTTAATATAAACAGAGAAGGATATAACCATAAAATTAATTTTTAGCAACCTGTCTTTGATTTACTAGATAGAAAACATTTAAATTTGTGGGAGTAATTAACATTAAGGAGAACAATGCAGAGCCAGAAAACAGAAAGCAGGACAAAACTCATCCTCATCTCAGCCCTGGTAGGTCTTGAAATTTTTAATATCACTAGTAACGGCTCAATTGTTAGTAACATCACTAATAATAGCTAATTACTTTAATATCACTAAAAAATACCAGTCATAACCCGGCCATGCTAGCTAGCCATTAGTACTTTGAATAAGGTTAAAAAAATGAACCAGTTATAGGGTGAGCTATTTATAAATGTTGGTAATCTAAATTGATGTACAATATTCAGCTAGATTTATATTAAAAAGCATAAGCAGTCAAAATGTGTAAAGTCTTTCAATCTAAAACACCAGTTCAGACTTTGCTTATCTATCACTACATGAACGTTTGAGTACCTTGAAGAGAATTCGGCATCTAGATGTGTTTTTGTGACTCGGTCGTTCATCCCAGGTCTGACTGTGGCCATGCTGACCCTTACTTTAAAGAATAAATCCAAGGCCTTCAGGGTCTTGTACAGGATGTACTGTATGTTGGTGGTTGGTCCAATCTTAGACTGCAGATCAGAAGTTGCCAATTCAGTCCCCACTGCTGCCTCACTGTGTGACCTGAGCAGGTCTCGTCACCTGGATTTGTTGAGCTATGTTTACACTGCAGAGCTAAGACGTCAAGTCTGACTCCCTTCAGGTCCGATCTTTAGACAGAGTGGCCATCTCTGTAATGTGCATCTGTTTCCTGCATTTGCACAGGCGCTGGCCTCCGCTGACAGACAGCTGCCCAAATTAATAATTATATACCACTAGGTTGTGAAAATAAAGTCCACACAGTCCATTTTTGTACTTCTGTATATTTGAAGGAATGTGAGCATTTAGCATCACTTGCATTTGTCACCAGAAACAAAGAGTGTGGTCAGCCAGGTTGTCTTATGGTACTGTGCTTACGTCAATCTGAGTGCAAAGACGCGTTTAGAAACCCAGAATGTTTATTGAGAATTTTAGTCAGTAGCAGTGGCTAGCAGCGGGTTTGCTCAGGGTTTGTTCCTGCCTTGCACCCTATGGTAGCTGGGATAGACTCCAGCAGACCCTCATGAGCCTGTTCAAGACTAAGCGGGTTAGACAATGCCTGACTGACTGCTCCCTGGCTATCCTGAGCAAGGATCACTTTTTTTGAGTAGTCAGTTATCTCAGTTGGTAGGTTCAATTTCACCAGATTCTGTTTAGACGCACTGTTGACCATCTTTGGTCATTTTCAGGACCCGTTGACAATCATCAGCTGTGAAATTGTGCATGGCAAACAACACAGAAAAACATGTTAATAACCCCAAGTGAGCATTCTGACGGTTTGAATCGAATTGAAGTCGATTTCTACATGCAAACGTGAACTTTAATTCCAGTCCACACATCACATTTCAGGATTGGAATCCATTTTTGAGTCAAGTGTAAAAAGACTGTGAGCAGTATCAGTCAGCAAGGACAAAAAAATCAGAGAGTGGGCCGAACGGGAGTGGCGGTGCAAACGTAGCCTTAGCCGCTTCTGTCAGACGAGTCAGCTGACTGCGTAATGTAAATATTGCAATAACCTTTATGATTTCCTTTTCTTATCAGACTCAGTATAGAGTTAAGTCCAGTAAATTTCATAGGCAGTTATAGATATAATGTAATTACATGTTAATTATTGCAGCTCTCTTTTAAAGGTTTAATGTTTTTGCTACAGTTTAATAATTGTATAAATACAGAACAGTATATTCAAATGTGTTTATAAATATAAATATATAATTTGTTTTTCTTTCTTTTTTTGTTTTTAATGCTTTATGTACTGTACACTTCTCTTTCACCACCATCGAGTCAACTACAAGTTTAATATTTACAGTCACTATAAATGTGCTGATATATGCAACTTGAACAAACCGATGTATTTGTAAGTAAAGTCACGACCAACTGTGAAAGCGCAGATGAACCTTTTGCAAGCTTTTTTATTTTTATGTGTGATCCATGACTGGATTTTCAGGAAAACAATTCAATGAACTAAATGTATTTCTCTTGCTGTTTTATGTTCCGTTTCTTTTTAAAGCTTACAGTACATGAGTAATTAGTCAGTTTTCGTCATTTTATCTTCCTTTTAGATTTTCAGTCTTGATTATAATTGTGCAGTATAGGCAAAGTAAAGCTACAGTATGTACATTGTGCAATTCAAAGTTCCTAGGAGTATTTTATTACAGGTTTAATAGGCTGGTTATATTGTCACCTGTACAGAGTACAGTAAAATTCTTACATGCATGTGCCCATCAACATGCAGCACACCATCAACACTCTCCAGCGCCGTGATTAGTGAGTATAACGGCCTTACCTCGAAGCGTCTGTCTTTACCTGAAAAATCTCAGACCGTCTTTTTCAGTATTTCAGGCTGATGTAGAGCAATATGCGTAATTTACAGGTTTAACTTACATTACGATTCCACTTGGTGCAACTTCACTTGTCAAGGCTTCTCGTCCCATCTCACATTGAGAAGACTCCGAATGATGCAGTATGAGGTGTATGTTCACTATTCGACAAGTTGAGTGTTTTGGAAGAGCCTTACCACAAGGTGCACCTTCAATTTAAGGAGCGTGCCTTATAGCAGGAGTTGACTTGTGGCAGCTCCCTTTACCATGTGTAATGTCAGGCACACCTTACAGATTGTACTTTTTAGTGAATTCTGTGTTCCCATTCTCCTCCTCCCTAATCCACACCATTATTCGAACACAATGATGTGAGTGAAGCTGACGTGAAATTACTGTGTGCCTAATATTCCAGTGGTGGTATTTCCTTAGCTGTCCGTTGCACTGTCCGTGGGGTACTCTGGGGAATGAAGGTTGGAACGTTTAAAGGGCATCGCATTAGAGAACGGGATTTAAAGTTTTATCAATTTTTAGCCCCTCTATTAAGTTTGCTCCTTTTTTGCAGCACATTAAAAGCCCTGTAAATGTATTTGTATCTATATAGTGTCCTGCTCCCGGGACTGGATTACGTGGGTAAAGGAAGTGGAGGCTTATTTAGTACAGCAGCAGAATGTGTTAAAGGTTTGTGCCTGACTGGTATACTTAAAAATGCAGGAAAAATGACTGAGGCATAAAACAATTTGCAAGTGCGGCAAAGCAAACCATACTGTGGTCCAACCTGGACCCTGGCAAGCACACAGACATCATCTCATGTGTTTCCAGAAATACAAACGAACACGTCAGCATCCAAATGTCAAAGTGGTCCTAACCACCAGGTCAAGCTTCACTGACTTCCCCCCAACTCAGGTGTGTTATAATCATTCTGATCAATCAAGAGTCAAAGTGTATGATGTCACCCCTAAATATTCCATGAGCATTTTGTCAGGAACCAATGAAATAATAATTGTAAGGAGACCTTAGCTCCTTTAGCAGCCACTTTTCTCACCCACAGGTATGTCAATGTATCATTTTCAGATCCTTTAAAGTATCTTTCAGGCTAGTTTCTTATCCAAGGCCATGTTACATTACACGACTTTTCCAGCAATTTTCAGTTGCAGACTTTATGTACATAATCTTAGCGAGTCGGAGGCAGTCACATCACTCTCCGTAAAGGCCAGTGGTGTGGTCTGACAGGTTGTACCCTTCTGGGACTCACCTTGACTAAATCAAACAGCTTTGACTTTGTCTTTAGTCATAGAGACGGGCTCTGTGCACATGAGAGCTGTCAACCAGTAAGTGCTCGGGCAATAATATGGAATGCTGGAGTTTTGGGCCTGACAAACAAAAGACAGACTCGTCTATCTGATGCTGTGCATTTTACATGGCATGACAGGATGGAGAAAAATCACCATACCTGTAGAGATTTTAGATAGATAGACAGACAGACATGTAAGGCACTATATAATAGATAGATTCTTTATTTGACCCTAAAGGGAATTTTTGTTTTTTAATAGAAGCTCTTTAGATAGATAGATAGATAGATAGATAGATAGATAGATAGATAGATAGATAGATAGATAGATAGATACTGTACACTGTACACACAATGTGGCCTGAATGCACACCAGAATGACTGAAAAGGAAGGAAATTTAAAAAGAAAGAAAACGTTTATGCGGGCGTACTGCTGTTGGTATAAAGGAGCCTCATCAGATTTACACAACTGGGCATCGGCTCTGCCAGTCTGCACATTATTGGCTGTCAGCAAAACTTGGAAAATAGGACGTGGTGCTGGAAAGTCATTACTCAGTCATCTAATTTATTATACCCTGTGATTTGTAGTCTTGTAATCCGTCGTACTCAGGTAATGAGATCAGTAACAGCATCAAGTCTGACGCATCCCCTAACTAGAAGTTGTGTAATGTCACATCGGCTTTAACTATCATTTGGAAATATTTGCACAGAAGGAAAAGCAAAAACAAAAAGATTTGATTGATTTCTTGTCCAGATGCATTTTGAAGTATCAAGCTTTTGAAATGAAAGCCCCCCTCATTCATTGGTCAAGAGTTCTGTCTTTTCAATTCAAACATTCAAATTCACACTTGTCATATCCCCAAAAGTATTTATCTAATAATATTTTAGCAAAAAATATGTGTTTTTAGCCATTGTAAGCATACAACAAGATAATTTGCAGGTATGTGTGGATTATGCAATGTGAGTAGCGTGAGATGTTTTAACAGACATTTTAATGTTGTTTAGCGTTGCTGGTCTGCTTTTGTTCTCCCTGTAAACAAGACATTAAACACTTTTTGTCAGACGTCACTAGAAACAACATTGCATAGTAAAAGTGTAAGAAATTTCAATTTTGGATGGAGTATTGCTTTAATATTCACTGTGGAATCTTTTACGTTAAGAGTAGTTTTCAAGTGAAGCATGAAGCTCACATACAGTATGAAGGGTTTACCTTCACAAGTTATTTAATTGATGAACTTCTCTAACCTACTTAACACACTTTACGTAGACAATAGGGAACCACTTCAACCACCTCCGATGTGTCGCAGCCACCTGGCTGATGCAATGGCAGCATTTTTTTTCTGTCTGCACCCTCACCACACATTAGCTATTAGGTGCTGGAGAGGTGAGAAAGATTGTTATGATTATGATGATTATTAACATTTTTAAAATTGTTAATGAAGTTAAAGCTCTTAATAATTCACAGCCACACTTTCTCACACATTTTAAGAGACCATCGTCTCTCTGGTATTGAAGCCACTTTTGCCTTTAGAGTCTCAAGTTGCTGGAGACCCCAGTCTAATGAGCCTGTCATTTGAAATGTAGGCGGACCCCCGCAGAAAGAACATGTGGCCATGGCTCAACAGCCCTGGACCTGTGAGAGGGGAGCGCGAGATGTGAAACAGCATGAAAGAGAGCTCAAGGGGGGAAAGAAGCGTCCTGCAAGTCCAGGCCCCGTGCTAAACGTTTGCTCTAGTGGTCTGTCGACGTGGGCTGATGCTACTGTTGTGTTGAAAGTTTATTTGGCCAGGAGTGTGGAAGCAGTGAGAATTTTTTTTTTTTTTTGCTTTTAGAAAACTTTTCGCACAAAGTTGCTTTGTGACTTTTTCCCCATTTATATGTCATTAAGTTAAAAGTGCCACGGCCTGCCAGTGGAGCACATCTCCCCGCAGGGTGCTCTTGATCAATATCTCATACTGTAAATAACCTTTTAGCTGACATTTGGCTCCATGAGAACGTGAGCGCTCAGAAAGACAGAAGCAGCTCCCCCTCCTTGGGTGGTTTAAAGGAGAATCTTCAGCAGGGAAGACCCTCGACTCCTGTGTTTGGCCATATTTGTAAGACGTATGTAACCCAAGTCCAGTTCAGAGTACCATCAACCCGTCCGTGATCAGTCCAGTTTAAACTAGTTCAGGGTCTATGATGACAGCGCTGGGTGGAAGGTGGGAGTTTAAGAATGTTACGTTAGCAGCAGCAGTGCTCAGAGCGCTTTCCAGTAATAACGGCTACACACAGTCACAAGAAGAAAGTAAAAACTAAAGAACGGCAGCAATTTATAACAGGAGAGAATCTTAATGTCCAGCTTAATTACAAACGATGGTCAGATGGCCAGGGAGGCCATATAAACTCAAGTTGGTGGGATGATGTAGAAAAGGTTCCAAAGATAAAAGACCGCCTGCCCAGATCCCCCTGGGCATTGTACAGTCTTTGAATATGTCACCATCAGCAGGATCCTCTTGTGGTGCGCTCTTCATCTTCTTGGCATGCCTCTCGGGTGGCTGCAGCCTACTAAGACATTAAAAGCAACACTGGGTGGGGTGAACACATAGACCTGGACTGGCACCCACTGTCTCTGTAAATGAGAACACGATACTCACAGTCGAGTGTGGTGACCCGGGGCTGCAGCTCGCCATGACTCTGACTGAATTGGTTAAACGACTGAAGCACACGGTTGGGTGGACCGTTTAGAGCGTCACAAATCAGGCACACTTCGCTGATAGGTTGCGTGTTTAATTGTGGGGAAAAATATTAGTGACAAGAGGCCATTAAGTGTGGCAGCAGCAGGAGTTGGAGGAGGACCTCGGCTCTCCTTGTTATTCTTCTCTCACATTCCCTGTTGTTTTTTTTTTTTTTGTTATTTTCAAGCAAGCCATGCAAAAATCATAAACCAAATAATAACAACAAAAAAAAAACAACTGTAATTAGACCACGGCCTTTTATTATGCTGCCTGCCCTCCGAACAGCAGTAAGACGCTCAGCAGGACGGCTCATCCAGAGGGCTTTCACAGTCCTGATTGCATTTCAGTTTCCATCCCATTTAACTTATTGGACACCATTGTGTCATTCATGTCGATGTGCTTTTGAGGCGAAAAGAAGAGATAAAAGGCCTTAGCTGGGTTTTCTGTAAATATTGTGGCTCTCCTTTCAGGCTTTGATGCGTCAGACATGTCTGTTCTGCTGGAAATGTGGGACCTTGAAAATCCCCGACAAGTTGAAGTCGACTTGCAGGCCATTCCTAGCGTAACTGAGTTGTGGAGTCTGAAAGTCCATATTTGTCTTTCTCTCACTAGTACAGTGTACTGTTTTGGTTTCTTTTTGTTTGTTTGCGGGGTGAATGCTTCACTTTTAGCTATTCAGTTAAGTTTCGTTCAAATTAAATTACACTCAACAGTTTCATTTTAATAAGAGTGGTCCAGACCGGGGGCAGTGAGGGGCACTCAGTTATGGTGGTCCCAAGACCACGCTGCCCCACTTTTTAATGCACTTTACCAAAATGACATCCGATAAAGAGCACAAAACGACAAAGATGGGCGGCCATTCCAAATCCCCCCTTCACCTGCCAGCCGGCAAACTTCCGTGGAACTTTACAGAATCTCACTTAATATTTTCTTTGTGCTTCAGGTTGCATTTTCTTTTTTAGTTAATTTTTTTTGTTTGCATTTTCTATTTACGGCATATTGAACAAAAATCGAATCTTCACGTCTGTGTTGTACTGTTGGCTCATTTTAGTAAACTGTGTTATGAATTCTTTATTGGTTCCTTTTCAACCGCTGATATCGATGCTTTGATTGCCATTGAACAGAACCAGACCTTGTTTGAAAAATGTGATTATAATTTTTTTTTAATATGTTTTTGTTTTCCTTATTAAATGTGACTTTTTTAAGGCAGAATAAAAGACCAAAATCTGTATCAGAATAAGTATATTGTATCTACTTTTTCAAATAAAATGCTTGATATATTATGTATTCATTGCCTTTTGTGTATACTTCTGCATGTCTCATGGGTCATTGCAAGTGGGCTTCTCTCTGGGCACCCCCAACATCAGGTGACCTGGCCCCTCAAATGAGCGACCGCATGTGTGAGTGTCAGTGTGCCCCCTGGACTGGCACTAGGTGGGCATCTCATCCAGGATTTGTTTCCCTGAATGTCATTTTAGGGTGGACTCACACTACCTGGCCAGTGTGATAGAGGAACCTGGAGAGACAACTGGTCACGACTACATGCTCACCCGTTGCGTTAGGTGGCAGCATCCCTGAGCAGCACTACCTGTATGGATATCCGCAAGGCATGCTGGGAACACTGGCAGTTCATTCTGTGCCCGAGCATGTTTGTCCGCATGTAACCCCACAAAGTCTAGTTTGTTTGACCAGTGTGATCAATCTGTGGCGGGCTAACCGTACCGTTTCCTTGCCTGCTTGGAAGAGGTGGGCCCGAGCATTCAGGAACAGTGTGATCGCTAAACAGGCCTGAGCACGGGAAACAGACATGACGTCGATGATGCGACAAGTCAGAGAGTGCAATTCTCATTTCATTCAATATCTTTTGAGTTAAAGACAAGTTTTTAGTCTCACCTTACACATGAACGTGAAGTGTAGTTGGCAAGAAAACTGCAAATTCCTCTCTTAACATAATTTGTCTGTGTAAAAATCGTCTCATACATGCAGCACAAGTAACAGCAAAACAGTAAATTTGTAAGAGGGTAGAACATTATCTGGCCTACATGACTCCAAAACAACCACAAAATAAGGAAAATCATTTTGACACGCCTGCTGTCACTCCGTGTTCAGATCTTGTTTTGGCTTTACACGAAGACGCATGGTCATAATGAATGGGCCCAGAACGTTAAAGCGCAGTGTGAGTGCAGGCCAGCGGGGGAGTAGGGGGTGGGGGCGCCAGGTTATGGGCACGGTATAGAACAAGCGTGCCAAGTGTGAGTACTCCCTTAGTCACCGATCTTCTAACCTTCAGTCTTCTTCACTTTGTTTGATTTATTTTGTTCTGCATTTTGCTCAGGAAATGTATTCACCCCGGGAATTTTTCACGTTTTATTCTTAGACAACATTGAATCACAAAGGAGATCAGCAGAAAAAGACTCTTTAATGTTAAAGTGAAAACAGATCTTTGCAAAGTGGTGTAAATTAGCTACAAATGTAAAACACAAAATACTGATTATGTACGTATTCGCCCCTCTCAAGTAAGTATTTAGTTGATGCGCCTTTGGCAGCCATGACAGTATATGTTTCTCTTTGATCTTTGCACATCTGGGCATCACCATTTGTCCCTCTTCTTCTTTGTGACAAGTTCTGTGTGGCTACATGTTGACTGTGAGTGTACAGCCATACAAATTCTCCGTTAGACTGAGATCTGCACCTCGAATCGGCCACTCTAGGACATTATCGCCATTCACGTGTAGCTTTGGCTTAGTGTTTGGGGTTGTTTTCTTGCTGGGAAACAAATGTTCTCCTAAGGCACAGTTTCTTGCAGAGTGAATCATTTTCTCTTGTGATGAAAATAGGACTTTAAAACAACAAAAAAAGAGTTGGGGACCGTCCCCATTTAATGTCCAAAGGACAATGAATACAAAAAGGCAAGAATTCGGATCAGAGTACTTTACAGTAATTGAACAATGTACATGAGAAAAGATGGCATTTTAATACAGAAAAATGGTGGACAGAAATGAGTTGGCAGGAGATGACATCATGGCTGTCAGACAGAAGTAGCGTCATCTTTGGAAGCCAGAAGTGATGTCAACGAGGTGGAACTGGTAGTGACGTCATGGTGAGGGTGCCGGAAGTGACATTGTCCTTGGGATTCGAAGATGGAAGTGACGATTGGACACCATCTTGGGAACCCGGAAGTACAGAAGGTACTTTATATTTCTTCTTTTTGTCTGGTGAGAGAGAGAGAGAGATGTTAGTATCGTATATCGACCCCCTGTCTCGCGATATTTCACTCACCTCCGAGCTTGTCGACTGCCTCCTAAGCGCCCGTGTGTGACACTCTCCATATTTTGCCACATTCACGTTACCCTTACAGGCCTTTCAAGAGAGGCTTTTCCTCAGCATGATTCTGCCACCCCCATGCGTCACAGTGCAGCATTCAAACATGGTGTTTGGTCTGGTGGCCAAAAAGCTCAGTTTTGCTCTCATCAGACCAAAGAACCTTCATATTTTCCGATGTGCCGAGAGGTTGTGTGTTTTTTTCTCTTTGCCACTCATTCATAAACCTGTGACTGGTGAAGCAGCCGGGCAACAGCTCTTATCTTCATAGTCTCTGCAATCTGCACCCCTGTAGCTTTTATCTCCCCCAGAGTTGTCATCGGTAAGCTGGTGACCTCCATCACTATTCCTCTTCTTGAACAATCACTCAGTTTTTGTGGATGGCCTGCTGTACTCCATGCTCCTTCCCTTTCTTAGTAATTGACTTGATTGAACTCCAAGGGATATTCAGTGAGACGGATATTTCTTTGACTCCATCTTCTGACTCGTGCCTTTCAATCACCTTTTCATTGAGTTTTCATTTGTCTTCATTGTGTAGGTCAGACCACCATACGGAGTCACCACAAGCTGAACCTTCCACAGACAGGAGCAAAATGAAGCTCCAGGCAGGTGATCACCATTCTGTGCCATCTAAAAGCAGCTGGCTGCTCCAGTGACACTTTAAGGGTGGCCCAGTATAGAAGGTGAATACTCATCTATCTGATCAGGCATTTTGTGTTTTATATTTGTAAGGATTTTAGACTACTAGAGACGTGTTTTCATTTTGATACTAAAAAGACTTTTTCTGTCGATCAGTGTCAAAAAAAACAAATTCAACCCACTGTAATAATAAAATGTGAAAACTTCCAAGGGGTGAATACTTTTCATAGTCTCTCATGTCAAAGCCCCGGTGTGACATCAGCATGAGATTGGCCAGTATCCCTGAACGTGTTGCCAAGGCATCTCCACGTTCCCATCCGTCTTTACGGGAGCCCTTGAACCCAACACCGTCAGTAATGTCACCGAGATGAGCTGACAAGTGAGGACAATTCTCAAACATGAAGCCAGGGGATATTTCCAAAAAGTGCACATAGTGCTTTTATTACAAACAAACATCAATGTCCAAACAAAAAGTGCAGTGCATCTGGTGTTAATAAATAAATCCATAAAAACAAGTGTCCAGTGGGGATAAAAACCATCAATAAATACATCCTTTAAAATCCGAGGTTAAAATAAAATGCAGAAGTTAATGCAGTCTCTCTCATTACTCTACGGCCCTCCTCTGTCACTCTCTCCCCGGCTCACCCATTGCTCTCGTAGCCGGCGGAGAATCAACAGCAACGCGCTCCTCCAGCCAACCTCCATCTTGGCCCCCTTACGGATGTCACTGCCAGACCGATGAGGTCGGCTCTTCTCCCTTCATCCTTCGCGCACCCGTAGTCGCTCCTCGGATCCCTCGGGAGGACACCTGCCCTGCTCACACCAAACTTTCAGTGGGGCGAACTAGCCGCCAGATCGCATCAGCCTGACGCTCCTTCGCGGGGCCCCAGCTCATGGTGTCTCCACTTTCCAGGTGGCCAGATCATAACCTCATGCTTTCTCTTTTCCTCAATCCTTCCATTTCTCTCCCCTATCCTAGTGTCGACCCGTATATATACTGTACATACCCCCCATGTGTCTCCGTGGGCGCAGCACCCTAATTACATGCCACAGGAAGCCAATGAAGTAATCAAGAACGACCGCACCCACACATGCAGGTGCGGCTCGCTCCCGTTACCTCATTAACTCCCCACGCCCACAGAGAACAGCACGGCTATACGGATTTAAAACCCGGGCTTTTTATTGGAAGCCGCGGACCCGCTATACCACACGGAGTTACTGTATAACAAGAGTGACAAATCAGCAGAGGCCATGCGGCCCTTCAAGCTTGTTTTCTTAACCAATAGCTGAGGCCCCCGTCACACTACATGCCATTCCCAATGATTTTGCAGCCATGGCCTTCATTTAAATTATCTTAGTTAACTGTGGACTGTTGCAGAGAACCCAAGTGACAGCTGCTCATGTAGTGTGACATCCCCAGTGACTCTGCAACTGGCCCCAGCAGAGTCAAACAGGTTTGATTTGTGTTGCAGTTAATGGGGTGGGGTCCTTTGTGTTGAGATTTGACAAGCAACGAGTGCACTGGAGTCACGGTGGCTTTGTATCTTCTCAGGATCAACCTGGTATCACTGAAGCAGGCCACGTGTAAGTCTGGTACCTCTCTGGTAGTTTTTACAGTGCATTTCGGTTAGACGGCCATTACACTTTACCTCTTTCTTCTGCCCATCAATTCAACTTCACGGTACTCTTATTTAACATAGCATCAGCATTAAAGCTGTCGCTGTAAACTAAGCTGTCATGGATATCGACGCCCCCCCCCCACCTTGACCCCATAATTGCTGCCAGCTCAGGAACATAAAAATCTTTAATTGTCGTTCACCTCTGACTTGGGAAAGGCAGAGGCCATAATGAAGCCCAGTTTTATACTTATAACCGACATGTTGGATTTTTGCTTGGCTTCGCGGTCTCTAAATGGCATCTGCAGCTTTAACCCCTGCTCATCAGTTGTAAAGATCTTTTTCACTCAATTTTGTTTGTGAGCAGTGCAGCTATAAAGAGTTTCTCTTGGCCTCAGTTACTTCAAAATTGTATTAGAATTCTGATGTTTCTACCTTCAGCGAGCCATTTGTCATCAACAGAGTTCAGAAAACCTACCACGACTTTTAGAAGGCTCTCATCTTTACATGTCGATGGCCGTAAACGCCTCATACTGGCTGACAACAGCCGATAAAGATGCGTGCTGGCACCTCACGACGTGACCTGTAGGTGACAGCTAGCGATGTACGAAACGATTCAAACAAAACATTCCAAAATAAATTGTGTTTCACTTGCAGCCAAATTCATGCCATTTACAAGACGATGAAGGGTTCTGGTTTCCTACCTGGAAGCATTTTCTTTGTAAAGAATGACGCACTTGAGCGGGCGTCCCGCCAGGGTTTGGACAAGGGTCCTTGCCTGGACAGGAGGCCTGCCCATTGAAAGTTCAGGAGGAAAGACAGGGTGTTCCCTTCCCTAGCCAGGAAGATGCCAGTTTGGAGCTGGGCATACTGGTGTCCCAGCAAAGTCAGATTGCGCAACAATTACCTGGCCAGCGTGATAGAGGTGCCAGGAGAAACAACTGGTCATGACTACATGCTCACCCGGTACGTTAGGCAGCCTCCTCCCCCTGTATATGGACACCCGCAAGGCATGCTGGGAGCTGTAGTCCCGTTGTGCAGTCTTGTTGTGTCCTGACCGTGTTGCCAGAGGGTGCTGTGAGGGTTTGTGATCTCTACTTTTGCAGTTTTCCACTCGATCCAGAAGTGTTTCCACTGGGCCATGCCTCAGCGCCATAACTACCTCATCCAGAGTTGGATAACACTCGCCTGGGAGGAGTGGAGAAACGAGAGAGAGTTGAGAGATTGACGAGAAGAGAATATTGATTAAGAACCACCATATACTGTAAGAACCTTATTGGTACTTTTGTATATTAACCTGTTTTATTTGACCCCAGGAGTTGTGTAGTGTGATTGGGTTTTGGGATTTATGGTGCTGTAACGCCTCCTACTGGTCACATCTTACATTTAACACTTAATGGCTGTCATTTAGTATTTAAATAAAGGTGCCTAGTGGAAAGGATTAGGACTAGGATAAGGCAGTTGCTAGGTAATGGTGGTGTGTGTCATTGGGGTTTGTCCACATACTGAGCTTTAGTACATGCAACTTTACTGAGACACACATATAGCAACACTCACAGGACTCCCTAATTATTATTTGGCTGACGCCTTTACCGACTTACAATATTTGACATTGAAGTGACTAGCTCATGCTCATGTAGCGTCAGTAGTGGGATGTGAACCCAAACCATCATTGTTTGAGGTTCAGAGCCATAACCACTATGCCACACTTCCTGTCTAATAATAAATGAATGATCTCCAACTCCTGAGCCTTCTCTCCAGACTCTTGAAGGAGGACTCAGGAGTGATGACATCAGGGTGGCCCCATCTCCTGGGGTACTGCCCACAAAAGACATAAGAAACATGATTTTTCATGTAGAAATATAATGCATAAAGAGAATACTATTAATAAAAATAAGACATTAAAACAGAATTTAATTAGACGCCAGGGAACACACCCTGGTAGACACCTAAAACTGCATATGTGGGTGCTGCAGGATGCTTTTTAGCGTTAGTATATATGTTCATGCTCCCCATCATGTTGGTGGTGGATATGTACCAATATCCATTAGCCCTTCCCATCAACCTCTTCATCTGCTTTCTTCCTGGAAACTGTGTCCTTTTCCCTGCCATGTTGAACTCTTGTCACACAGTATGATGTCTTAGATTTTTTCATTTGATCATTCTACTTACTTAAAAGCTGCATTTTACCTAAAAAAAATCCTATATTCCTAAAATGATACATCATACCAATTAAACATTACAAGTCCTGTTTTCCAAAGTGCAAAAACTTGTGTTTTTCATCCCAATACACATGTTAGACTGTGGGATCAGCACCTGACCAGTCACTGAACTCCAAATGTGTAAAATGTTTGTGAGCAGTTTGAATCTACCTCTCATGAGGATGTTCTAATAATATGGCAAAAAATGTATTCAGAAAAAAAATCATAATAATTTAGAAATCAATTGTTGTATTGTATATACTCATGTTTAAGTTCTCCCGCGGATAAGTCGGAGCTTGATATAATTTCTGGTATTTTACAATGTCAGTCGTATAAGTCGAATGGAGCTGACTGAGTAACCACGGCGCGCACTGCCTTTTTTTTCTGTGTATTGTGCCTATGTGACCACACAGCAATACGGTTTGCACTATTTTGTGTTTTTTTGTATCTCACACCCTCATACACCTTTATCATAAGAGCATCCCTTATCTACAATGGAGCGGTCAATCAGAAGAAAATATGAAGCTGGTTTTAAATTAAAAGTCGTTGAAGTGGCGAAAGAAATTGGTAACTGCGCTGCTGCAACAAAAGTCGATGTGCCTGAGAAACTGGTGCGAGATTGGAGGAGGCAAGAAGATGCAAAAAAAAAAAAATTAAGTATCACATTTTTGAACTGGCGTGTAAGTCAGGGTCTGATTTTATGATTGATTTCTCAGGTTTCAACACCCAACTTATATACGAGTATATACGGTTCTTAGGAAAGGCTGGAACTAGTATAGATCAAAAAATGGCTGGCCAGTTAACCTGGGGGAATGCAGGCAGGCTGAGATGAAAGGGCATCAGCAGGCTGGCAGCTGGACCAGGGGGTTGAATACTTTGCATTGATCTTCTTGAAACTCGTTTCACAAGGTCATCCTGGAGTAGAAGGCAGGATACGATGAGTTTATGCTCCTGTGGTAGGTTTTTAGAAATACAAGAATGGGGGCCGAGTCATGTCTAAAAAGGACTGGAATGGAGCAGGGGAGTCGGCCTGAACTATGATAGCCCATTAGTCCGGGAGGAACTGAAGGGAGCCGGACTAACAGATAGACAGGGTAACAAAGAAACAGCTGCCATTTTCAGAGAGGCCATGTTGGCCATTTCTGCCACTAAATTCCCTGGCGCAAAGACAAAGCCAGACCAAAGACCAATCAACATACTCAGACAGAGGGCCACCTGGTCACCTATTGTCTGGTTGTATTATTGTACCAGTACTTGTTGTACTTTGCTGTTTCAGGCATGTTATCTATAATGCTTGAATAAATATGTAACTTACTCTCATTTCTGTTCTGGTATTCTGTCTAGCTGCCTGTGGTTACAGATGTAAAAGAAAGTCAACCCTGACACTAATGGATTTGGGTCATTCTGGGCGGCATGGTGGCGCAGTGGGTAGCGCTGCTGCCTCGCAGTTAGGAGACCTGGGTTCGCATCCCGGGTCCTCCCTGCATTGAGTTTGCATGTTCTCCCTGTGTCTGCGTGGGTTTCCTCCGGTTTCCTCCCACAGTCCAAAGACTTGCAGGTCAGGTGTAGGTGATCCTAAATTGTCCCGTGTGTGTGCCCTGCGGTAAGCTGGCGCCCTGCCTGGAGTTTGTTTCCTGCCTTGCGCCCTGTGTTGGCTGGGTTTGGCTGCTGTAGTTAGGATATAGCGGGTTGGATAATGGATGGATGGATGTTAAGGGCTACATATTAAAGAGTATAAAGGGGAAAGTGGGGTCTTCTTAGGACGCTACCACAACAACACAGCACCCTGATGTTTTAAGACAGCGTGGGTAAAGTTACCAGTCAAATGTATAATAATAATAAGAAGAAGAAGAAGAAGATTGGGCAGATCCAGCCAGCCTTTCACTCAATTGGTTGATCATCCATTTTTGTCACAGCACAATATCGCCAAGGTATAGGATGGCCACCCACCATTTATTTGCCAGCTTTCATTTCAGCTGCCTCTTTTGCTTATTTTAAGTTCACTTTCATTTATAACATATGGCAATGTCTTCTCCACTTCTGCAATGTAAGCAGGTCTGACATCGTAGATGGGGACATCATTTCTGTTATACTCAGCTATGCTTTTAAACTGAATTTAACAGTTTGAAGAAGTCGTAAACTCTTTGTGGCTTTCTGTCCTTGGCGTCAGTGTCATTCATCTGAGAAGTCTCACATGTTCTTCCCGTGTTAGTGGTGCCATGTGATGGACGCCACAAGTGAATGAGCACCAAGTGAAGCTTGTTGATTGTAAATTGATGCCTGAACTTCCAGACAGCAGCACTTTTTTAACAAGCTCCTGTCCACTTCAGCTCAGCATTTTTATCTTTTGCTGATAAAACCTTTCAAAGATTTAATTGCCTGCACTTCACAATAACATGACTAACCCTGCCACAGAGGAGGAGCACCTCGTTGGGTGTGTGCCAGCGTTTAATGGGCCTCCTCTTGGGTCCATCGCCTGGGCTGACTGCTCTCTGTGCTGAAGAGGCGGTCGAGGGTCCTTACTGCTCGACGGAGCGCCGCTCCTGGTTTTCACATGGCTTCACCCCAATTTACATTTCTGCTGTTCAACAGAAGTTAATTATGGCGCTCATTGTGCCAAGTGCAATGAAACAGTGGGCTGAGCGCTTGCATTGGCATGAAGTTCTAATGACACTTCAGTAATAAAAGCTGCACCGCTAAATGACGGGCAGGACGACGATGTGCCATACAGGCTTGGAGAAGTTTGTTCACTTCAGAAACTTTATGGGTGTCCTCCCCCTCGTATTCTGATTGCTCTGATGGTTTTTTATTTGATTGTCATTTTTGAGAGGTAAACAAAGACAATTTCATAACAATATTAATAATAATAATAATAAGGACAATAATAACTCTCAAGTTTAAAACTGTATTCACTTTACAGAGGTTAGGAGCAGACACTGATACAGGGCATTGCCGCACCCACCACATGACAAACCAACTCAGGGTCCCAGATTAGGACCCGAGTGCAGCCATGCAACGGGTGACACCTCAGCACCACACCAGTTCAGATGGAGTGGAACCAGTGTGAGGGTTTTTATGGTGGCTGGAGTGCCAATTCTGTCACCAACCCCCAGGTTTTTCTCTGCAGGTTGGAGGGCCTACAGGCAGGGCTGGATGCAGATTAACGTCATACCCAGGACGGAGACTTGCTGAAGGGCCCAACAGAGCAGAGTCCTCTTTGGCATTTATGGGATTCAAACCTGCAACCTTCCGATTGCCAGTGCAGATCTCTAACCTCAGAGCCGCCACTCCTCCCCACTTTACAGACTATAGTGAAATTCTAACAGTAAGACTACTACTACTACTACTACTAATAATAATAATAATAAAACACACAACTAACACTCTCAAACCCGCTTACTCCACATCAGAGTCATGGGGGCACAAGTCCATCTCAGTGCCCATTCAGCTAAACCAGCTGAAAACCAGACAGACGTGAGGAAAATGAAATGCAGGGGTTTCGGTGGGTGGCTTTGACTATAGATGTTAGAGCTGAGAGGCAGCAGCATTAACTTCTGTGCTTCAATCATCTTTATTATCACTGTAATGATCATCACCTTCCAACCCCTTTAATTCAGTTCAGCTGCAGCCTGTCTTGGTAGAAATGGCCACCCACCTTTGATGGGGCACCATGTAGAACTGCCAATTATAAGCTTCATGTCTTTGATTTCTGACAAGAGAGCCAGACCACCTGGAGAAAAACCAGGACAAGCGATGGAAGAACATGCAAGTCTACAAAGAGAGTGACTGGGCCAGGGGTCAAACAATTCCGTTTTGAGGTGTGGCCCACCAGAGCACATCCTCTCTGTTACAGACTAGCAGTGAATACTTAACATTTGACAACAGAAGTGCGTCAATAGACCGAGATAATGGAGCTCCTTCACACCTACAGAAACACACCTTTATAGTGCTTCACTGTGACTGCCATCTTATCAGTAGTCAAGTCAGCTATCTATCTATCTATCTATCTATCTATCTATCTATCTATCTATCTATCTATCTATCTATCTATCTATCTATCTATCTATCATCACACACGTGCACATGGGAGGCTGCCTTGGGCTTAACTGAGTGTGAGCTACAGAGTCAGGGGTTGATGAATCACATTAATGCCTTTTCTCCCTTTTCTGCAGACCTTCAGAAGGGAAGACCAAGTCAAGTTCCACCTACTTCCGGCAGCAGACTATGCCCTTCTGCCGACCTCACTTCCACCCATATTCTGCCAAGCAAGTATAAGCCAAGACCTCACTCACCCATATCAGTCACACTTGTACTTGGGAGACCACTTCAGGGCTCCTTGAATAGTAAGGGACCACTTTGGCACTTCTGGGTTCATAAACTCGGAAGTGTTTGCTTGCTGTGATCTGCATATCCAGTTAGATCATAATGATGTCTGAAACCAAGTCGAAGAGTTTCTGTGTTTACTTCAAAACTAAAACAGCCATGTCTCAGCAATTCGTGTTAATCGAGGTAGCTCTCTTGTTTGTAGCCTGCATTTTACCGAGAATGACTACATTCCTTCTGTACATTGTAAACGTCACAAAATTGGCACTGTCCCATCCCTCTTTAAGTGGAACAGCTGGGGAGATGGGAAACAGGGACGGTTTTCTGAGTACGACCGAGAAGAGGGCCGTCTGGGAGGTTGATTTTCAGCGTGTTGTTGCTAATGTGCCACTCAAAATGCAAGAGATGGACACAGAAAAAGTGTGAGACACTGTTATATTGACAGACCACAATTATGCACATCCTCCTTTATCAGGTATGCTTACGTATTTTTTAATATAATGTTTTTTTAATGTAATCTTTATTAAAACTCCACTGTACCACTTATGTGACTAGCAAAGAATCAGCAATCATGCGCTAATGTAAATCTAATATTGACATTCAATACTTCCTAGATTCCTAGGAAAATCTGTGCTCCTCTTGTTCTGGTACCCCTGACTGACATTCCCTTTAAGTGGTTCGAGTGGTTGGACCCTTTGAATCCCCTCCCTGAAAACATCCTGGTCTTCATGAACTATGCTACATGATACCCAGTGGCTATCCCTTTGAGACAAACCAATTCAAAGAATATCACAAAGAAATCTGTGATAGGATTTGAGTGTGTCGGCATCCCTAAAGAAGTTCTTATGGACAACCAAGAGATGCCCTTTCCCTTGGGCATATTCAGGAAGGCTGCCAAGTTAGACAGAATCAATCATTTAAAGACCCCAGTGTATCATCCTGAAACTGGTCTAGCAGAGTGGTTTAATGAGGCGCTCAAATAAATGCTACGCACGACAGTCAGCGAGGATGGGAGGAACTGGGATTGGTTAGTCCCCTTCGAATTATTTGCATACCAGGAAGTCCCACAAGCCTCCACAGGGTCCTCGCCCTTTGAATTGTTGTATGGAAGGCAACTTCATAGTTTATTGCAGCGGTTCTCAAACTGTGGGGCGCGCCCCCTGAAGCTGTACAAGGGGGGCGTCGAATAAATAAACAAGACATCAAAATTAATTTTTTACATTTTTATTTCAAATTTTAATTTGCAAACATATAATCACAATGAATGCATTATAACTACAATTAAAAAAAACATTTCTAAGGCATAGATCAAATGACTAACTGACAAGCGGCACTGCTGCTGCTTTTATAGTCGCGTATTTTCAATCCAGAAAGTTCGAGACGTATTGGTATCTGTCGTGAGCGAACAGCAGCGTAGCCAATATTGCCAAATTGAGTTAAATAATTTACTGCGTATTGGGTTATTTTCATGATACAACTAACAGCAGTATAATATTTGTCGGACGAAAATACGCTGACTTCATCGGTGTCCTCGTTTATGAGATTTTTAAAAATTAAAACATATCTAATCATTTCTTTAAATAAAAAAAATTAAATAAGAATAAATAGTTTATTCTTTGTTTTTGGGATTAGAATTACTACCAAAAACCACACAAGGCATTTTAACAGTTATTAAAGCACTTTAAAAAAAATAAATTGCAAATATTTCATGGAAGTTAGCCGAACACATGCAAATCTTATGGAAGTAAAAATGATAGGACACCGCAACACCGCACGAATATCATACCTTTGTTAGTTGTATTAGGGCTTATTCTCATCTATCTTATATTATGCAGGGGCGCAGAATTATTCTAGGTAGAAAAGGGGGGGGGGGGGGTGCGAAATACGAAAATTTGAGAACCACTGGTCTATTGGACATTCTAGGGGAAGGCTGGGAGAAAGAGGCACTACCTTCCACTAATATTCTTCAGTACATCACACAATTACATGATAGATTTGGAAAATTTGGTCAATTGTAAAAGAGAGCATGGAACATATGCATAAGTAGCACAGCGCTGTCTGTATGACCAAGGCCTGACCCTCAAAGAGTTTGGTCCCGGTAATCGAGTCCCGGTGCTCAATCCCACCTCTCACTCTAAATTGTTGGCACATTGAGATTAAAGAGAGGAAACGCTTGGTGAAACACCCCACTTGTGTTGAAGTCGTGGAAAGAATGGCAACATGACCCCTACTCTGGCCAGCCATACTCCCTTCCTAAAATGTGGCCCTAATTTGAACACCCCCCCCCCCAACAAGTAGAGCTAGAATCCATCATCTACTCCATCCTGTGAGTGGTGGATGAAAAACCTGGAAGGGCCTCTCTGATTGTTCATGACATTGTTGATGTTAGCGAATGTCTGCATTGATTTCCGAAGGCAAAAAAGAACGGAAGTGGAGCTCGAGATCAAGCAAATGCTAATCCTGGTCATTTAAATTCTCCAAAGCATTGATAAAGTAGATCCGCCAGAGTTCCTTAGTCTAACTGGTCAGTCTCGTGCTTGAAGACATCAGCGGCGAAGAGCATTTAGGACTCAACCCAGGAAGTTATTCAGTCAATGGGAGTGAATAGTTATTAATTAAATTATTTTCAAATTTTTATTTTTAATATTCGATATATTTTAAGTTGCCTTTGCAACACAGCAAAATAAGAACTAGTCATCAGGGTGAAGGCGTCTGGGCCCACCGCACTTCGGTCTGTCAGTCCACTGCGTGCTGCTGGCTTCACCCAATCTGTAAGTGCTTTGGCCTGCTGGCCACCCTGATACTTTTAAATTCTTTCATTTTTTTCTTCTAATATGCTTTCCAAAAGACTGAACTGCACTTCTTACCATTCAACAAAACCACTGAGTCCATGAAAGAAGATAAATTGAAGTTGAAGGCTGAGCATTTTAAATGTGACTGACTGTGAGTGAAGTGTCAAGTAACTTTATTATGTCATTCTTCTCACCTGCACGTTTTATTGACACCCAGTGCTGTGCCCAAGATACCCCAACTCCCTGGAAGTGTCTGGGCAGACAGCTTTCTGCAGCTTTTCTTTCCTGCTTGCTACCCATAATCCCTTTCTCAGGAGAACCTGGATTAACACCAAACAAAATATGAATACAAATTTAATTTGCATCTTAACCATAAAGTGAGACTAGGCGCTGCATTTGAATAATAACTGTAGCAAAATAGGAAATAAAATGTATGATATAAATTTACATCTAAACAGCCCCATTTCATTGCGTGGCTCTCCGCGCTGCTACAGTAATAACAGCATCACAGGTCGCACACTGCACAGGTTTATTTATTCTAATGAAGAATACACATTCTGAGAATTAATCTAGTAATATCTACAAGTCACAAGTAATTGAGCCGGGCAACAATATAATATCAAGTTTCTCCCCAAACAGACTGGAAGTGTTTAGCACTTGAGTCACTTCTTGAAGTCTTCATAGCTGATTTTATTCGGTGCAGTCGCTGCCCTGGTCTCCTTCTTCTGTCTCTGTGTGTTATGTCCCGTCATCTGCTGTCTGAGATCCGAGGCTGAATGACCGCAAGTGTCCCAACTTTAAAATGCAGGCCTCTCCTCAATGGCCTTCAATTGGCCCACAAGCCTTAGCTGTGCATGGCTACCTGGTGCTCTTACCGACTTTAATTTTTTACTTTGTCACACCAAAAAAATGCTTGGAAATAAGTGTACCGTACCTCTTAAAATGTAAAGCATCTTGGGATGCAATTTACTACAGAAATCCTCCATGTAAAATAAAGACTGTTTGTTCTTTACTCAATACATACAGGAAGGTATGATGGCAGGAGATAGATTGACAGATAGATTCACAAGCTGCTCAGGATGGGACGGGTCACCTTCATTATTGTCATGTGAGTGGAGTCACCGCAGTACCAGGAAGGAGATGATTGAATTACAGCTGTTGATTACACTTCTTAAATGCACAGTTAATTAGAGGAGTACGTGATGGGACGGGCAGCTCTCATGTTCTTCCAAGTTACTCATAAACAGGCCCTTGGAGTCGGGACGTCTGCTGCTCTTGACCTTGTGCTGATGTAGCAGCGAGACTGCATCACATATCAAGGGGCTAATGCTTGTAAAGAGTGCTACTGGCAAAGGCTAACAAGAATATAAGTTATTCTACGCGTATATAATAAGTATATAATCAGAGAATGAAAATATTTAAATATGTTATACTTAAAAGTAAAAATCAACTCTGATGATAGATAGATAGATATGAAAGGCGATAGATAGATAGATAGATAGGAAAGACATTATGTAATAGATAGATAGATATGAAAGGCACTATATGATAGATAGATAGATAGATATGAAAGGCACTATATGATTGATAGAT
>JANRMT010062850.1:833843-853675 GCA_026402145.1 Polypterus bichir lapradei
ATGAAAGGCACTATATGATTGATAGATAGATAGATAGATATGAAAGGCACTATATGATAGATAGATAGATATGAAAGGCACTATATGATTGATAGATAGATAGATAGATATGAAAGGCACTATATAATTGATAGATAGATAGATAATAGATAGATATGAAAGGCACTATATGATTGATAGGTAGATATGAAAGGCACTATATAATTGATTGATAGATAGATAATAGCTAGATATGAAAAGCACTATATGATAGATAGATAGATATGAAAGGCACTATATGATTGATAGATAGATATGAAAGGCACTGTATAATAGATAGATATGAAAGGCACTATATGATTGATAGATAGATATGAAAGACATTATATAATAGATAGATAGATAGATATGAAAGGCACTCTATGATAGATAGATAGATATGAAAGGCACTATATGATTGATAGATAGATAGATAGATAGATATGAAAAGCACTATATAATAGATAGATAGATAGATATGAAAGGCACTATATGATTGATAGATAGATAGATAGATATGAAAGGCACTATATGATTGATAAATAGATAGATAGATAGATAGATAGATATGAAAGGCACTATATGATTGATAAATAGATAGATAGATAGATATGAAAGGCACTATATGATAGATAGATAGATATGAAAGGCACTATATGATTGATAGATAGATAGATAGATAGATATGAAAGGCACTATATGATAGATAGATAGATAGATAGATATGAAAGGCACTATATGATTGATAGATAGATATGAAAGACATTATATAATAGATAGATAGATATGAAAGGCACTCTATGATAGATAGATAGATATGAAAGGCACTATATGATTGATAGATAGATAGATAGATAGATAGATATGAAAAGCACTATATAATAGATAGATAGATAGATATGAAAGGCACTATATGATAGATAGATAGATAGATAGATATGAAAGGCACTATATAATTGATAGATAGATAGATAGATAATAGATAGATATGAAAGGCACTATATGATTGATAGATAGATATGAAAGGCACTATATAATTGATTGATAGATAGATAATAGCTAGATATGAAAAGCACTATATGATAGATAGATAGATATTATATTAATTAGACTACAACTGATTTCTGTTGTATTTCGGTTGCGCCCTTTCTTGCTCTCACTTTGATTCTCATCTCACGACGGTCGTCTTTTGCTAATCCTTGGACTCCCTGCCTGTCATAACCCAAGCCTGAATGGAGTTCACCTGTTGTGCCCGTGTCTGAGTGGCATCTCCTCAGGGTATCTTGGTCCGCTTCTCATATTCTGAAGATGTGCAGATAAGACCAATGGCTTACTTTAAAGTGGCCCTCTGTGCCAGTGCAGCAGTGTGCTCTGCGCCTTTTCCAGGATTGTTTCCTATCTTGTGGCTAGTTCTGTCAGGGTGGTCTCTTTTTTCTCTGTCATGCTCTTTTTTGTTTGTGTTTTGTTTATTCAGTTCCTGTCATCTTTTTCACACCTAGTTTGTTTGTTGCTTTTTGTTTTTAAACTCTGGTCTGATTTCTCTGAAAGTCTGGTTTGTTTCGGTTGATGAGAACTCACCACTTGCACTTGGGGTGGCAGACCAAAGCAAACAGACCGAGATCCTTTAGAAAAAGGGTTGACATAAATCCTAGAGGGGTTCACATTTGGCATGAACGTGATCTGACATGGGACTGATCTAACTACGTGAAATACTGTGCATTATGGGTGAAACTGTGCATCTTTTCGGGTGCAATGCGGATATGGAGGTGACACAGTAACTTTAACGTATGTAGTAATGGGTAGGAGTTAAGACAGTAGACATGTGATGTGAATATCCTAAACTGAGGCTGCGTTTTTATGGTGGCTACTGGGGAGTAAATACACAATATCTTATATTTAAATGCTACTCACCTGACATACCTGAAAATGAAGCACGTGTCCTCAGCAGAGCCTTTGTTTGTACACTCGCCTCTTTCAAACGTGTCCATTTCATACCATGTGTAGCAGTTTTAACATTTTTTTCCAGTTATTCAATAAAGGATGTTCAGCTCATAGAGCAGCTGTGTTTGGTAAACAAATCAAATAATTGTTGTTGACCCTCAAAGAAAGTTTTTTCTTCACCCTGGAAGAAGTCCATGATATGTCCATGGCCTGTTTATTCAGATGCTTAGATTCAATGAAAGTTTGCAATGTGAAATTCAGCTGAACTAAGCGGAGATTTAAACAAAGTGACGAATCCTCCTCTGATTCGGAACACAGCAAACAGACTATGAGTGTGAAAACACTTTTAGTCAAAATAACGAATATTTATTAAGCACAAATGTCTTCGTGCCTTTAGTTGATGTTACTGCCGTGACATCACTGGTCATGACAATATCAGTATGGCCGTTCCTTCTCATAAAAAAAGCCTCAAATCACGATACTAAGTGTTAGTTGGACATTTGAAGTAGCCCCTATGGCTGAAGTCCATTCTGGTTGCGACTTTCTTTCTTCACTGACTTATTTGATCGTGCATAGCGCTTATCTTATGTCCCAGTTAATCCTTTGTAGAGTTCTTCACACTGCAGCCCTGGATTTCACCGATGGGCACCCGTGGTGGATGTATGGGTCTAGACGTCTTCCGAGCAGGACACTGAAGTCAAACATCTGAACCTGAGCGTTCCTTTCTAAATGATTTTTCACACTGCTGTGCCTTCTCAGAACTTATGCGAATCCTAAATGCCAAACTGATAAGCGTCTGTCTTCTACAAGCGCTGTAATTCTCTTTTCAAAGCTCTAGCATCAACATTGTGATTTCACGTCCTCTTAATTATGATATCGCTTTCCCCTTCCAGCTTCTTCTATTCATTTTTTTTTATTTTTTAATCAGTCAGTTTGCTTCGGAGTTTCTCAGTAATAAAATCATGAAAGCTGCTCTACACACCACACCGGCTGGCAGTGCGGCATTCATGATGTTGCTGTGCAGACTCAAGCCGGCTGTCTTTCACTTACTGATGGACCTCAGGTCAGCGTATTCAGTCACTTGCTGAACTAAGCCCCTCGGAGGTCTGCGGAGCCCATTAGTACTCACCGGCAAACCAAATAGCGAGAGGGAATGACTGCAGAGAACCAGAGCAGCAGCGTCCATTCATTTTGGGGTGATACCCGTGAATTGAGTCCTGCCAAGGCATTCAACATCCAAGCGCTCAAGGCACGGCGCTCAGGCTCTCGCCATGAAACAGGCCCGTGTTACTATACTATACTGAAGAATCCTCTAAAATACAAAGCTAAAAATGACACTGAAAATGAAAACCCGCTGGTACGAGTGTTACAAAGTTCACATTCGTTACACATTGAAGTGACACATCCAGTGCTTCAGGTACTGATCCATCTTTCCACGTCCTCATTCGATTCTCAGCCTTCGGCTCCACTTGAGTTAAGGTGTGTGTGTGACACATCGGTTAAGGCTTTGGATGGCTGTGGGTTCAAATCCCGCTCCTGACACCGTGCGACTCTGAGCAAGTCACTTCACCTGGCTGTGCTCCAATTAGAAAAGAACAAAAGACACACAATTAGGCGTGTCGCAAATGCTGTAAGTCGCCTTCGGTGAAAGCATCAGCCAGATAAGGAAATGGCCGTTCTCATTTGACCACAGTGACGGTTAAGTCCTCTGTTCTTTAATAAGTTAGTCCATTTAGAAACCCGCTTGGTTTCGTTTCTGTCTTGAAAACCAGGAGTCTTTCCTGGCCTACTAGTGATGCTCACTTTAGCAGCAGGCTATCGGAAAAGCATGGCTGGGAACTAAAAGGCACTAAGAGAGTCGGAGCTCTGGGCCAGCCAAGCCACTCCGAGTATCTGCGTCTGGCATGACAGTCAGCCCCTGGATCAGCCTCATCACAGACCCGTAGCTGTAATGAACTTGGACTTGTTGTGAGTGTTTGGGAACCTTCTCACTCTCCCATCTTCTGTTTCTGGAGCACTTGTGTCACTTCTGGCTTCACGTTGCGTTCAGTATGTTTTGCAGTGAACCTGAATGACTTCCTCTTCAAGCATTTACTGCCTGTCAGCGTCTGTGTGTGTGTGTGTGTGTGTCCGTGTGTGTGTGCCACCTGATCAGTAAGTCACCAATATGGCACTGGACTTTAAACCATAATGCTGCCACTCACCATGCGACCCTGAGCGACTCACTTAACCTGCAGCTGCTCACAGTGTATCCTAAACTTAATATTAATAATGATAATAATTCTTTACATTTAGATAGATAGATAGATAGACAGACAGATACTTTATTAATCCCAAGGGGAAATTCACATAATCCAGCAGCAGCAAACTGATAAAAAAACAATATTAAATTAAAGAGTAATAAAAATGCAGGTATAACAGACAATACCTTTGTGTAATGTTAACGTTTACCCCCCCTGGGTGGAATTGAAGAGCCGCAGAGTGTGGGGGAGGAACGATCTCCTCAGTCTGTCAGTGGAGCAGGACAGTGACACCAGTCTGTCGCTGAAGCTGCTCCTCTGTCTGGAGATGATCCTGTTCAGTGGATGCAGTGGATTCTCCATGATTGACAGGAGCCTGCTCAGCGCCCGTCGCTCTGCCATGGATGTCAAACTGTCCAGCTCCATGCCTACAATAGAGCCTGCCTTCCTAAAAATTTTGTCCAGGCGTGAGGCGTCCTTCATCTTTATGCTGCTGAAGGCGCTAGAGAAGTCCAAAAACATAATTCTAACAGCACCACTGCCTCTGTCCAAGTGGGAGAGGGATCGGTGTAGCATATAGATGATGGCATCCTCCGCTCCCACCTTCTCTTGGTATGCGAACTGCAGAGGGTCGAGGGCGTGGCGGACCTGTGGCCTCGGGTGGTGAAGCAGCAGCTGCTCCATGGTCTTCATCACATGTGACGTCAGAGCGACAGGCCGGAAGTCATTCAGCTCACTAGGACATGATACCTTTGGACTGGGATGATGCAAGATGTTTTCCAAAGCCTCGGGACTCTCCCCTGTTCCAGGCTCAGGTTGAAGATACGCTGTAGAGGACTCCCCAGCTCCAGCGCACAGGCCCTCAGCAGTTGTGGCGATACTCCATCTGGACCCACTGTTTTGCTGGCATGAAGTCTCCTCAGCTCTCTGCTCACCTGGGCTGCTGTAATTGTGGGTGGGGATGTCTCTGCTGTGCTGGTATCAGCAGAAGGATGGGTGGAGGGTGCAGTACTCCCAGGTGAGAGTGGGTTAGGGTGGTCAAACCTGTTAAAGAAGTTGTTCATCAGGCTTGCTCTCTCCACGTCTCTCTCGATGTCCGCTTCGAACTGCTGCCAGTGATGATCTTCATCCCATCCCACACTTCCTTCATGCTGTTATTCTGCAACTTCTGCTCCAGCTTTCTCCTGTACTAATCCTTCGCCGCCCTGAGCTGGACTCGGAGTTCCTTTTGCACGCGCTTGAGCTCATGCTGATCACCGCCTTTAAAAGTCCTTTTCTTCTGGTTCAAAAGGCACTTGATGTCACTTGTAATCCATGGCTTGTTGTTAGCATAGCAGCGTACTGTTCTTACTGGAACTACAATGTCCATACAGAAGTTAATGTAGTCAGTAGTGCAGTAGTGCTTTCCTCACTACTCAAAATGCTTTACAAGGAGAGTGGGGAGCCACTTCAACCACCACCTGGGATGACGTGACGGCAGTCATTTTAGGGCCTGTGCACTCACCGCACATTAGATGTCAGGTGGTAAAGTGGTGAGAGATGTAGCCAATCAGACGTAGGGTATATTTAGAGGGCCAGAATGACCAGGCCATGGTGGGCAATTAAGTCAGGACATCGGGATACACCCCGCTCTTTAGGAAGGAGGCCCAGGGATCTTTTATGATGACAGAGTCAGGCCCTCGGTTTTACATCTCATTCGAGGGACGGCGTCATTTGTAGAGCTCAGTGTCCCCGTCCCAGCACTGGGGCGTTGGGATTGACATTCAGACCCCCTGCTGGCCTCACCAGCTCCTCTCCCAGCAGCAACCCAAACATTTCCTGGTTGTTCTCCCATCCAACCTGAACATGCTTAGCTTCAGGCGGATGACCTCTTGTGAAGTGCAGGTGGTGTGGCTGCTAACGTAAACGTGTACTTCACCTTGGATAAAGGCATCAGCCAAATATATAAAAATAACATCCAACCATAGCAATGCCTGAGAAAATAAACCACTTTTACCAGAGTTTGATCGGGGTGGCCAGTCTTCAGCACCCAGAACCTCTCAGATGTTACCTCGCGTGAGTGAATTACAATCAAAAAAAAATGTTTGAAAGGAAGCCAGAGGCACAAGATGAGCAGCCAGTGAGACCGTCTCTTGTAAATCGAGCATCCAGCAGCTCCGAACTACATTACGAAATGTTCTTGTTTATTTCACGCCCAAGTGTGCAAATGCTGCTCCCTGTGAACGCTTCAGTAAGTGATAATGTAATTGTGGCAGTGAACACGCCGGGACATTAAATTTGGATGGTTCTTTAGGCTCTGTTTTGTTTGTTTGCCTAAAAATTGTGACTAATAAATTCAGTCAAGGGTGTCATCACTTCAGTTGTCACTCTTTTAATTAGTAAAGGGGAAAATGTACCCCGGTATTCTTTCAAACTCAGTGATCCACAGCTAATGTAATTCATGGAGTTTACCATTAGAGGCGTCGAAAATGCACAGTTTCAATTAGATTCAGTACACAAACGTATTAGGAAAAATCATGTTAGTGCAGCATGTGTAATTATGAGTGCCCTGTAGCGCTAGATGAACATTCGGAAAAAGAAAAGTTAAAAGCAGCGCGGGCTGAGGCCTCAGATCCATTTTCAAACAAAGGCTCAGAGAAATAACTCTGAGAAAAAAAGATAACAAAAGACAGGGACAAGGAACCAGCCGACATCCAAAGCAACTTACAAAGAATTTCTTGAATTTACATTCACTTGGATATATGGGTTTCCAACCTGCTATATCCTAACTACAGGGTCACGGGGGGTCTGCTGGAGCCAATCTCAGCCAACACAGGGTGCAAAGCAGGAAACAAACCCTGGTAGGAAGCCAACCCACCGCAAGGCACACACACACACACTAAGGACAATTTAGGATCACCAATGCACCTAACCTGCATGTCTTTGGACTGTGGGAGGAAACCCACGCAGACAACATGCAAACTCCATGCAGGGAGGACCCAGGAAGCGAACCCGGGTCCCCTAACTGCAAGGCAACAGCACTACCCACTGCGCCACCATGCCGCCCTTGCAGAGCATTCAGATCCTCTTATTGTGTTGTAGATTTCATTTTAAATGGAGCAATGTGCCCATCAATCTACGCTCAATGACCCATCATGACAAAGTGAAAATGTCTCCACAAAGATTTGCAAATTAAAAAAAAAAAAATCTAAAACTGAATTCCTATACTGTAAGTATTGAGACCCTCAATTTAGAACTTTGTAGAAGCGCCTTTGGCAGCAATTACAGCTTCAGGTCTTCTTATGTAAGTCTCAACAAGCTTTGCACGCCTGGATTTGGGCAGTTTATCCCGTTCTACCTGGCAGATCCTCTCAAGCCCCTGTAAACTGCCATCTTCAGGTCTCCCCACAGATGTTCTACGTGGTTCATGGCTGGGCCACTGAAGGACACTGAGAGACTTATCCTGAAGCCTCTCTGGCCTTGCCTTGGCTGCATGCTTTGGGTCACTGCAGTGCTGAAAGGTGGTCTGCCACCCAAGTCTGAGGTTTCATGCGCTCTGGAGCAGGGCCTCTTTGTATTTGGCTCATTCATCTGTCCATCAGTTCTGGCCAGTCTCCCTGCACCTGCCGCTGAGAAGCACCGCCATAGCATGATGCTGCCACCAACATGCTTCCCCATAGGGGTGGCATTAGACAGCTTGATCTTCAGCAGACATAGTTCTTGGAGGTCTAACCAAAGCGTTCAGTTTTTGTCTCATCAGATCAGATTCCTTTAAATGCCTTATGGTAAACTTCAAGTGGGCTGCTGTATGTCTTTAAATTAGGAGTGACTTACATTGGGCACCTTTACCATAAACACCCGACATCCTCTCCCATCTCAACAGAGGACCTCTGAAGCTCTGTTCAAGTGATAAATGGGTTCTTGGTTATCTCCCTGACCACGAATCTTCTTGCCCAGTTACTGGTAGCTCCAAACGTCTCCCACTGCACAGTTACTGACACCACTCTGCTCCTGAGGTCACTCCAAGCTTTACAAGTGTTTTTTTGTTTTTCCACCTTTCCCTGATCCATGTCTCACCATAATTCTGTCGGTGAGGACTACAGAGGATTCCTTGGACTTCATGGCTTGTTTTTTTTGTCCAAATCAATTCAATTGTCCTCCAATCGAATTCTGGACTCATCTCAAGGAGGACTAAAGCAAACGGGAAGTGACGGATCACAATTTGAAGTGACGCAGCAAGGGATCTGAATACTTACAGCTATGACAGAGTTCATTGTTTGATTTTTCACCCCCTGCTCGCTTTGCTTGCCGGCACTTTTTTTGCGTCTCCACAACTCGCGTATGTGGATTTCACTTTCACCGAACAATAGCAAAACTTGTAATTCTCGCGGATACGCCTCTTCATTGGGAAGAAACACTACTTTTTCCTGATGGCAACACGAATTAGACAATCTACAAGTCTCTGACTTAAAGCTCAAATCCAAACAATATATTCGATCTCTTTTCGCTGTTCCGTTATTTCACCAAGTAATAATTTCCGTTTGTTTGCACTAATGCGATCTTTACTATCATTTTTTTGAGACTTTTGAATTTTCATCCTTCCATTATCTCTAAACTTGCTCTGTATGTGTATCGCGCCAACATTTTGAATTCTTTATGACATTCTACTTTGTCATCTACTCTTTGTCTTTTATTTCCGGCCCCGGCCTTGGTTAAATCTCTTAGCACAAAGTCTCGTCTCGCGGGACGTGAAAGTGTCTCTCTGAGAAAGTCACGTCCCGTCTCTTTTCCCAAGATTTTTTTTTATAATAGAGGGAAATCGCAGACCTTTCTGAAAACGCGTTTTCACTTTGACATTATGGGTTATTGAGTGCAGACAAGTGTGCAGAACGTGAAGGGGTCTGAATACTTTACTGAATCCACTGCATCTGGCCTACTAATGCCTCTTATTATCGCTGCACTTTTTAAATACAATTTATTATTACAAACATACTTAGGAAACAAAAACATGATAACTGATACTTTGATGAAGTAAAAAATCAAGCTAAATGAGCCCTGAAGTCAAAAGCGTGCTACGCCATGTCCGTTGAATGTTTCACACTTGTCTTTGGCTGACAGACAGACGGCCCACCCTGGGCTGATTCCTGCCTTGTGTCCTCTGTGGCTGGGTTCGGCTCGGGCACACCGGAGCGGATTAATGGATGGATGAACTTTGAGCCCATTGATGTTTGTGGATGTGTGCCGAGATTAGCTGGGCAGCTCAGATTGCTCTTTAAAACCTTTTAGTGCCAAGTGAAAGTCTCAATGTTAGACATGTTTGCATGAAAATAGCAGAACGATCAAATAGCACTGCTCTATTAAAAAAAAGCCTGCAATTACCATCAGAGACTGTGGATAAAGAGTAATAATCGAGAATTTAGAACCGTAATCATTTCAATAGCATTAGCACGTCACCGTCACCCATTGCTGACATTTGAAATGCTAAAAAGACTTGTGTTATTTCAGTTGTAATGGCCCTGCTCTCACACACAAATGGCTTCATTTCCACTTCAGTCCCACTTGATGTAGATGCCGTCCGTCACTGATTCATGCAACAGCGTTCACAGCGGTCACATTTGGGACCACCCACAGACGAAAAACCCACCCACCCTCAGCGACGCAATTCTCATGCAATCTTCCCAATAAACAAACACATTAAAGGCAGAAACAGAAAAGTAAATGGAGCGATTTAAGAATGAAGAAACCGATTTTACGATAATTACACAGATTCTGATTAAAAAAAAAAAAAAACGACTGGAAACCTACAAGAAACAAACACTAAAATGGAGAAGAAAAAAAACTAAAATAAAGAACTCACAAGTCCTTCTGAAGTCCAAACTCTGTAACTGAATCAAGAGCGCAAGCTAATCCTGAAGTTCAAATCCAAAAGTGTGAACCGCAAAATAAACTGAGGTACAAATCCGAAATGAGCAAACCAGAGAAGCAGCCATCGAAAGTGGACTTTAAGGGGCACTCCATCCAAAAATGGCATTTCTTTCTAAGTTACTTACCGCACGTGTGGTTTGAAGTGATGGCCAAGAAAACTGGAGTCTCATGTTTTCATGGAGAACGGAGATAAGAAAGTTTCTGATAGAACAGAGTAGCTGTCTATGGTAACCAACTCTGGACTGGAAAAAAAATTCACATTACTCACGTTGTCTCATAATCCACATGTTAAGTGGTCCATTTTTTGCTCAAATGTTGTACTATGGGAAAATCCGAGCAGTGCACAGAGAGCTGACATGTTCACACGGGATCGCACTTTTGATCCTCCTTTAGTGCACTGCTGTCATTTTCATGAGTTATTTATTTAACAATATTTGAACAAAAATGCACACCTTCTTCCTGTTGGGAGTACGACTTGATGGTTTGACGTGTGGATTATGCAACACGAGTGTCCTGACTCAGCGGGAAAATATGAGAGCAGCATTTGAGAGTAAACCAGGAGAAGCAGCAAAAGTTCAAAACAAAAGAGAACGAAAAATAAACTGTAACGACCGTAATCCAGACGAGAGGCAAAATCAAATGCAAACCAACAGGCAATAAGTCGTATCGAGGTAATACAAGAAAAGAAAGCACACCATTATCTCAACAAACGTAAGGATCAGATCAGGTGCCTGGCGAAAGGCTGAAAATTTATGCTGGTTGTTGATCAAGTCAAGGTCACGACCCCGGAGACCCCTCCCCTAGAGACGAGTGACGTGACCCTGACAACGGTACGCAAATGGCTTCTCTTAAAGAAACGGACTACCAGTCATCATGACAACAAGTAACGTGAGATTTTTTCAAAAGGTTTGCTGTTGGTCTCCACAGTCACCCGTTCTGTCTCTATGAAAACGTGAGATTCAGATTTCTATCTTGGTCATCACTACAATCCGCAGCAGGTAAATAACAAATCAGATAGATGATCATTTTTCGGTGGAGTATTTCTTTAGGTGAAGTGCTCCTTATAAGGTTTAGCCAAACAAAAAAAATGTCAAGAAGTGAAGGGAGGTCCTGCTGCTTTTAGAAGGCAGCACACCTCAGTAATCGGTGGTACGTTTAGGGCACCACCCCCATGGGCTCAATTCCTATAAAGAACAGAGGAAAAAAAGGCAGTCATTCCAAAATCTGTAGTCTAAGACAGGCTCACTGGGGGTGGGCACCAGGCAGGAAACAGCAGTGGGCAGGCCATCAGTCCATCACAGAGCCCACTCACACACTTGAAGTCCTACTGGGGTCAGTTTTGGAAACTCCAAGTCAGCCTGGCCTGCATGTCTTTGGGGATATGAGAGGAGAAGAGGAGTACACTACGGCCATGTGGCGCGTTTCCCAGAGGGTGATCTGGCTCGTAAGATCCTCATTGTTGGAGACCCGAGTGGCTGGACCAGGCCAAGGGGTCACCCATGTAACACCTGGCTGCAGCAGATAGAGGGTCATTTCCGGAGGGTGGGACTGGACCACATGTCTGCCTGGGGGGTTGCCAACTGGGATCTCAAGTTGTTTCATTGTGTAGTGGGTGCGGCAACGCATTGTACCAGGGCATGCTCCCCAACTTGATTTGACTTGACTTGACTTGAAGAAAATGCAAACACTATACAGTGTGACCACTAGGGGGTGCCACTGAGCCCTGAACACCAGGCACAGCTCTACAACACACAGCTTTAGGTTTGTGCTTATGGGACAAGTCCAACATTTTACAATAGAATGTTATTCTTCTCCATCTCAGCCACTCCTCTTTGACGAGCACTGTCGACGGCTTCTGCATCTTCTTTTACAGTATGTGGGACCATGCTATTGCACATCTGGACCACACAGAAGTTGCACCAACCTGAGAGGCTCTCTTCCCATAGCATCTCCTGGTGGCACCCCAAGAACCCCAGTAGGGCCATCTTCCACACTACAAAACCCAGGCATCCCTGCGGGGCCGAAGCTGGGCACAAGTCAGAAGAGCACCACCACCTCTCACAATGAGGGATGAAGGGAGCTTGAAAGTGTACTGTATGTCCTCCAGTCCATCCATTATACTTTCATAGTCTGATGAGGAGCAGACTCAAACCCCATCCTGGCTGGGTTGTGCTTCCATCCATGTTGAACTTACACGGTGACCTCCCCGCCAGAAAAGGAGTCAACCACCATCCCAGTTGGAATGCCAGTCCTTCCCCAGTGGTGTTCACGACAGACAACTTTCAGGCTCAGGTAGACAAGGTGGCTGATCTGTGAAACAGCAGTTGTACCTTCTTTATGAGAAAACACTCATATATCCATCCATCCATCTATCCATCCATCCATCCATCCATCTGTCTATCCACCCATCCATTTTCTAAACCCACTTTATCCTGAGCAGGATCACAAAGAAGCTGAAGCAATGAACAAGCAAAAGAAACAAAGTAGAAGACAAAACTACAAATGGAAAAAAGTTAAACTGGGATGGAGCTTCACCTGATATATAGCAACATCCATCCATCCATTATCCAACCCGCTATATCCTAACTACAGGGTCACAGGGTTTGCTGGAGCCAATCCCAGCCAACACAGAATGCAAGGCAGGAAACAAACCCCAGGCAGGGCGCCGGCAGTTTGTATGAAATGCAGTGAAAATGAATGGTCCGAAAAAGGGAAAATATCCAGGAGAAAATGCCTTGTTGATGCCTGAGGCCAGAGGACAATGGTCAGACTGGTCTGAGCTGATTGAGAGGCAACAGTAACTTGAATAACCACTCGTTACAACCGAGGTGTGCAGAAGAGCATCTCTGAACACACAACATGTTGAACCTTGAAGCAGATGGGCCACAGCAGCAGGACACCACACCGGGTGCCACACCTGTCAGCTAAGAACGGGTAACTGAGGTTACAATTCGCACAACCTCACCAAATCTGGACAACAGAAGATTAGAAAATGTTGCCTGGTCTGATGACTCTCCATTTCTGCCATGACATTCAGATGGTAGGGTCAGAATTTGGTGTCAACAACATGAAAGCATGGATCCATCCTCTCTTGTATTAACTGTTCAGGCTGGTGGTGGTGTTGGTGTAATGGTGTGGGGGATATTTTCTTGGCACACTTTGGGCCCCTTAATACCAAATGAGCATCATTTAAATGCCACAGTCCACCTGAGTATTGTTGCTGACCATGTCCATATCTTTATGACCACAGTGAGTGTACTCATCTTCTGATGGCTTCTTCCAGCAGGATAATGCACCATGTCCCATAGCTCAAATCATCTCAGACTGGTTTCTTGAACAGGACAATGAGTTCACTGTTCTCAAATGGCCTCCACAGTCACCAGATCTCAATCCAACAGAGCATCTTTGGGATGTGCTGGTACGGGTGATTTGCATCATGGATGTGTAGCTGACAAATCTGCAGCAACTATGCGATGCTATCTTGTCAATATGGGCCAAAATCCCTGAGGCGTATTTCCAGTATCTTGTTGAATCTATGCCACGAAGAATTATGGCACTTCTGAAGGTAAAATGGGTCCAACCCGGTACTAGCAAGGTCCACCTAATAAAGTGGCCGGTGTGTGTATATCAATATTATTTTATTTTGTGATTATTTTGTTTCTTTGTGTATATTTTTGTTCTATCATACTCCTTGTATTTTTTGAATGGATCCGCAGGAGGCAGGGCCACCCTAACCTCATCTTTAGTGGACTGCCTTCAGAATTGTTTTCAGACTGGAACAGCAATTCCCACATTCCAGCATTTAAAGAGCTGGTGCCTTGGAGATTATTGTGAGTATTGTTTTTCTTGAATTTACTGTTTTTCTGGCTTTTTGCTCAGTTTATTGAATTCTTCCCTTGAATAGTGTTTTGGGGATATTTTTCACTTAGGGTTAACCATCAGGCATCTCTTTTTTTTTGCTATTGTGAGCTATTTCTTGTATTTTTCACTTTGTGGATAAATACCGTCTTTTCTGTAGATTCCTGGGGATTTGTCTCTTTACAAGCCAGAGTTTTCACGGTTCTTCCCCTTTTGAGATGTATTTTTTGAGGAATCTCAGACTCTCTTGAAATGTCTGTTCTCCCAGTCGCCTAGAGTCAGGCTTGGTCTATATTAGGGCTCGCCAATAAGGTTTCTGTCCTGTTTTTTTTTTGGGGGGGGGGTCTTTTTGAAGGCCTTACCCGTTTTTTGTTATTAGATGGTGCCAGAATCACACCACCACATTTTTGGGAGTTAACACTTGAGTGGAGTGGAGGTGGAGTGGTGGCTCTGAGGCTAAGGATCTGCGCTGGTATCCCGAAGGTTGCCGGTTCGAATTCCCATCACTGCCAAAAGAGATCCTACTCTGCTGGGCCCTTAACCTTCAATTGCTCCAGGGGCACTGTACAATGGCTGACCCTGCGCTCTGACCCCACGGTGTATGCGAAAACCAAATGATTTCCTTCGGGATTAATAAAGTTAAAAAAAAAAAAAACATAAGGAGAAAACCTACCCACAAATGGCAAGAACAGGCAAAGTTCACACCAACAGGGCCCGGCCAAGATTTGAACCTGGTGAGGCTGCAGCCCTAGCTACTGTGCCACCCAACTTTATTGATTACCCACCAAAATGGTAGAAATGTCATTTAGTTTCAGGCAGATGCTTGTAAACAGTATAGCTGATTATTCATTGTAATGGCACTTGGAAAAGTCGTATCTGTGCATGCGTTCACCCAAATATCCTGCGTCTGATTGTGAGCGTAGATATGCAGAGCTCCTCGCTGTACGTCTTATTCATTAAATGCATTCTGCCTTTCAGGTAGGCTCATCTTGATTTGCATCCTTGTTAAAATGATAATTGCGCCCGTCCTCATTTCCATAAGTAAGTTGCTGTTAATAGCAGGCAGCGATTTGACATGCGGTTTGAAGATTCTTCACAACTGGCTGTAAAAACATTACCATAAAGCTGCATTTTTCAGCATGATGAACTGCTCTCATGGAGCAACTTGGAGAGGATTGATGTGCTGAGAGGTTTCATGATAGTTCATTAAACTGTTATGTTCTGCTGTATAAATAATATCTATGATTTCTTTATGTCAGGAACAATTCCAGATGCTATTATTACGTATTAGTATTTTTTACCTTAATGTCAGGAGCCATTAAAGGCCCCGAGGTCAGGCAGAAGTGGGATTTATCCAGCTTTTTGTTGCAGTAAGTACAGCATTTCCTTCCTTCAAACTGTGTTTTAAAAAACACCTTTATAATCATCACTTTAGAATTAACTTAAGACACAGCAAATCAAATCAGGGTCTGGTCTAAAAGCATTTAGAATTGAGGGCAGAGCCAGTGACTACCCTCCAATTTAAAATGAAAATGACAATGAAAGCCCCCTGTCACTTGGCTGCTTGGTGAATGGAAGTCATTGGCAGCACATCAGCTTTGCTTTAAATGCTGATGTACAGGAGGGACTGATGATGCCTGATGGGAGACATGATGAGACATAGGGTCTGGACATGGGCGTATGCATTCCTGTTAAAAATAAAAAAATTAGGCTCATTACAGCTTGGTCACACTTGAAAGGGCAGCTAAATGAAAGTCATGAGTGACGCTGAGGGGCCCGGCCAAGTGCAGATGAGCTGACTAACTACCAGATACCCAGGCGGCCTGTTTTGTGATAGTTGTAATTAATTACTTTGTATCTGTCCACGGAAGCCAACTTTAGGGGGCAAAAAATGAGGCTATGACATAAATAATAATAATAATTCACATTGGCCACATTGACACGTTTACTGTCCGAGTTCAGAGATTGGCCATTGGTAATGAAAGATTCAGCAGTGGAGGACCGTGGTAATGCTGTCATTAAATGAAGCATTAAAAACTCTGACGCGTTCAAGGAGTTCGGTCTTCAGCACATAGCAGGGTGCAGGTTTTGTGTTGTAAGGCAAGGTAGGCCACATTGGAGTTTTGGTTATATTATCAATTTATGAAAAAAGTAATAATAAGATCGATGTTAATTGTTTGCTTGAAACTTGTATCTGGTGTGTCTAATTTTACATAACACAACAACATCCAGTTAGAAAGTGGATACATGGCATAACATTCAGGGCGTTAGAGAACCGATTTGAGAAATGGAGCATTCAAAATGTTTTAGTCGAATGTTCAATAAACTTTCACAATACTGAACTATGAATATTAAACAATAAATTAAATAAGAACTTGGGCTTCAGGCAGGTCCAAAGTGGAACTATGTGACCTAAAACTGATGACACGAGCCAGCACTCGAGACCACCTGAACATTAATCTTCTTAAACAGAACGTAAAACCTAAGAGCGTGCGCCATTTATTTAAACTCTTCAATCTCCAAACAAGCCATAAGTCTACCTTTTTGAAATCTTTATTTGATATTTTGTATCTTTTAACCAATACTAGAGTAAACTGCTAGTTATTGGCCTAAACTTAGAATCTTTTATTGATCTGAATCTTCATCTTTGACTCCATTTCTTTGCAATGTGCAAAACTACCTTTATTTTTTAGCCGGGTAAGTAATTTTGGATGCAGAACAAGGAAAGAAAAGAGGGGAATGGCAAAAGAAAGAAGAACCCAAAGAAATTAACGAGACCGCCGCGGACTGAACAGCAATCTGAAGCAGCTTTGCAGACTTGAAATGATTCATTTTCCATCGCTCTTATTTTCTGCACAAGTATTTTTTAATAAGAATCTTTTTCAAATACATTTCTTAACCTTTTAAGTCTCTTTCAAATATATTGTCTACTTTTCCTAGTTTTGCTGTGTTATTAATTAAGTTCTCTTTATAATAATATTAATTTTATACTGTTTGGTTGGTCAAGGTATATTGTTTAGAGCGTCTGGTGTGGGTGATGTTAGCTGCTGAGAGGAGACATCTCCAATAGAAAGCAGGGCGGTGAGCGGGCATCTACTTTGGGGACTGGCACAGGTGTAGCTTAACAGTTTGGCCGCTTAGGCTGAGCCAATAAGTGTGTTTGCTTGATGCAGCTGTCCAAGTGCAGGTGAAGTTATTTACATGGGGCGCTATAAAACAGTACACCAGTGGTTCTCAGCCTGTGGGGCGGGCCCCCCTAGGGGGGCGCGAAGTAACAAAAAGGGGGGCGCGAAGATGTGAAAAAAAGAAAACAAGAATGAAAAATATGAATAAAACATCTGTTGAAACCAAAACAAATGAACTTAAACTACATTCTGATACTAGAACAATAAATATAGAGTTAGATAAATGTCGGTAAAAGTTAAGTAGGTATAATAAAATATACATCTACATTTCAAAAAAATGTTAGGGGGGGTTCAATTAAAACTGTTATGAAAACTCGGGTCGCAAATACTTAAAAGGTTGAGAAACGCTGCAGTACAAATGTCTTCACTCGGTTATCACATTTTTCTTTCTTAAATATTTTTGTAACAATAAGTCATATTCAAAAAGAACAGCAATAATGGAATGCAATTATATGTTTTAGTAGACGACATCAAATCCTTTAAAAGAACACTACACAATGCCATGTATTTAAAAATGGGGCCCAAATAGGCTTGTGGTGGCTCAACATCTTTCATTGACAATTCAAGTGATATAAAAATGGCACTGAATAAGTGTTAGTTGTTGACTGTGGAGGGTCTGTGACAAACTGTAGTTCAAATTTCTTACCCATCCCCACCCCATAAGCATTCCTCAGCTCACTAGCGATTTGTGACGCCGTGTTTACAGCTCTCATGGGGTCATATGATACAGTATAACAATTTAAACTCCAAAATATGGCAAAAATTGTTTAAAATTATTTTATTATGATCATTTATTCACCTAAAAATTTTAGTGTTGCTTATGACCCTGAATGCGGTAAAGTGTCAGTTGTGACAGTTTAGGGCTATATCTCTCCCTTGAACCCCTGTCCAAGACTCCAGACACCAGGTAAAAGTCCAATAATCGACTTTATTTTTATGCCACAGTGCACAAAGCACCCTCTCCTCCACTATACTCATATAAATAAACAACCAATAACAATAAACAAATCCTCCGACTCCCAGACGCGTTGCCACCCTTCCACCCAGCTCAGCTCGCCGTCTGGGAGCTCCCACAGTCCTTTTATCTTTCCTGACCCGGAAGTGTTCCCAATCCCCAGTCCACGTGATTCTCTATCACTTCGGGGTCAGGTACGAGTCCTTCTTCTCACCCCGGAAGCACGTCGCTCTTCCTTTGACGCACTTCCGGGTTATAGGGCACAAATGAGTCTTCGGTCCTCCCTGCAGCTCCCTCTTGCGGCCCCTGTGGTATCCAGCAGGGTCGTGTATAAAAACTCCATAGTCCATGACTCCCTGCTGGTCTTCGGGGCACCTCCATACTGCAGGGAGGGCTTCATCTGGCGGCCTGGGGGTATTGGCTGGGATGACAAGCCGGCCATATACCACAACATGCATATTTTAAGTGCTGTATTTGTAAACAGAACTCAAACAATATTTTTTTTTAGGAATTCTTTGTATCTTTACATGGTTTTTACAGCGGTGTTACTTTTTTGTAGGCATTTACGAGTTTAAAGAGGTAAGAGATAAGAAATGAAATGCTGTGATACTTATCAGCAGAACAAGCTCTTGAATGAGCGGCCATCATTTGTGACAGATTATGTGTCAGAGAGATGCGCAGTGCTGAGGGATGATTTGATGCCATCAGATCATGAATGTTGCGGGCAGGAAATTTTTGAGGGGCAGAGCTCAGACGAGGAGAAAGAGAATGAAGGTGAAGGTGGCAAGCAGCTATAGCAACTGCCCTGAGTGAAACCACACAGGCCACCTCACCTGAAACACCTTCTTATGGAATGAAATATGGACAAAAGGCACAGAAGGTGTCAATACAACTACATTTCTTTCATGTTGCTCATTATTTAGGTATTTATGATTTTAGAGAAATAAGGGATAAGAAAAGAAATGCTTATCCGCATAGGATACCCTTGAAAGAGTCAGATGATGAGTCAGAGAAAGACTGTGAGACACGCAGCAGGGAGACAAACGATGAATAACAGAGTAAGGCATTGCAGAGTCCTCCTTCTGATGGTTCTCGGCAGGGAAATATGGAGGGGCGGAGCTTAGACGAGGAGGAGGGGGAGAATGAAGGTGAATGATGGCCATCCTCCTGGCCATGTGAACTTATCAGCAGACTCATCTTTAGAGACTTGGAACATGATATTGTATATAAGGACTTATCTACTAATTATATATCTATGTTTTGTAAGGTCGTATGGATTTATTTATTTTTAGCTATATTTATTTGTTTATCTGTTACTTATTCATTATTATTCTTGTTTGTTTTTTCTTTTCTTGTAACTTTCTCTTTGACATCTTGTAAAGCACTTTAAGCGACAGTCTTTGTTTAAAAATTTTCCACAGATCACCTGAAACAGGAGTGGACAAAAAACACAGGAGGTGTCATTACAGATGCATTTCTGTCGTGTTGCTCTTTATTTAGGAATTTACTGAATGAGTTTAGAGGGATAGGAGATCAGAGAAGATGTGATGCCTCTGAAGCCTATTAGCATAGGAAGCCCTTGAAAGAGTCCTGTCGTTGACAGTAGATGACGAGTACAATACAATACAATACAATACAGTTTATTTTTGTATAGCCCAAATTCACACAGGAAGTGCCACAATGGGCTTTAACAGGCCCTGCCTCTTGACAGCCCCCCAGCCTTGACTCTCT
>JANRMT010062850.1:858675-871501 GCA_026402145.1 Polypterus bichir lapradei
GATAGATAGATAGATATCATATGATGTTCATGTATTTTCCTGAAGACTGAGATCTCTCCATTATCTAATAAAATTAAATATCAGCAGTTGTTCTTGACTGTTCCACGTGTTTTAATGACACATATTGAGCACACAGCCATTGTTTTTTAACTGTAACATGAAGTTTGTAACTTGTTTCTCCCTCAGAACTTTTGTCTGTCACAGGTACGTACGTCGGCTGCATCCACTGTACATCAGATAAAGCGCAGTAATTAGAAGCTGGCCATTTTTAAGTTATTCCTTTGTAGGATTTTAACACAGAATGAAGAAATATCACACTCTGGTGAAGGAAGGCAGAACACGCATGCATATTAAAACAGCATTGATTATTTGAACCAGCTCCAGATTATCTCGCCTTGGGTTGACTGCATTGGAAAAGTTTATTAAAAAGAAAAAAACTCTCATTGTGCATCCAAAATTGGTGTTTTTATGAGATTCACTACATCAATGAACTCTAAAATTAAAATTTGTCAAGATAAAAGAAAAGTCTTAAAATATTAAAGTGTCAGAGGAGGGTTTGTTCAGTAAAAGTAAAAAGTAAAAATACAATAAAAATGTAAACCCCTATGGCTAAATTAAGGTCTATTTAATTTATGAGAATGAATAGAATATATTAGAACCAAGTCATCAGTGAATTCGACTTGTTGCTGACGAGGCGCTCAACTTCATATTTCATTCCTTTTATAGATGCTGCAGCTGCCGAGTAACAGGATGGGAAATTGTGGCTCAAACGCGCCTCTTCTTACTTTAATGCACAATCATGGAGACTGCAGGATCCTGTGAAATATACTGTATGTCTATCTTGTGAAAAACTGAGTGGCAGCCCCAGGTCAAGATTTTCCTAAAATGTGTTGCAGAAGATAGCAGGCTGATATGGCACAATACAGTAAGCAGGATATCCCATCTGGCTGTGGTCCTGGTTTGGATTTGAGGAAGCCTGTATGAGAGAGAGATCAGGGTCCTCCAGTATGAGATACCATAATAAAGGAACATCAGAGGGCTTGAATAAAGATGATGGCAGCCCACCAGACAATCAGGTGGAAGCAAAGTAATGTGGCTCATATTCACACCCCTGCAGGGCTTCCTGGGACTTATAGATTTGACAGACTAGTCTGCTGGAGAGGTAAATGGATGCGGTTGAAAGGGCCCTCAGCACATGAATTGCTTACACTGGACCTGGAAGTGTTTCTGTGGGAATGGTGGCATGGCATCAACAGTATTCCAGGATTAACTTTAAAAGAGCCTCAGCCATGGGAGTCTGGAGTTGGGAGTGGAGTATCGACAAGGACTTATCTGGGAAACAATTAGGTAGAAGAGACCAACATTAGAGAAAGATGATGGCGTGAGAAGAGGGCGTGTGAGACACAGGGGGCTCTTTTTCATTGTCCCATGTCGCTTCTTCTTTTGATACCCTACTTGTTAGCTGTTATTTTTCTGTAGTCAGCCCCTTTTTGGAAGGTGGTCTACTCTAGTTGCTATTCTGGGTATAGGGGTCTGATCACTGTACATACAATAGTAAAGGTTCATGCAGTTAATAGTGTTTCTGTATCACAGTAGTCTAGCAGAATGGATAGAAGGGATAGAAAGATGATAGAAAGAGGTTGGAGTGAAATAACCAGAGGGCAATGGCAAAAAAAAACCAGCAAAACAGAGCTAGCGGCTCCATGGGACGGAGGTGACAGCCATGCCATTGGGTGTCATGCAAAGAGAATAAAATATAATCTGTTATAAGGGGTGGACAAGGGCACCCAGCAAGGCACTAGTGTCAGGATGGCATTGAAGACCATTTTATTTTATCTTCTTTACTGTCTGAAATTATTCATTTTGTTATATTAGGTTGTTACACATTTTAAACATTGTTTGTTATGGGTGCTGCCATTCAAAGTGTGATTTCAGGATATTGGTGCTTTAATAAATGGCATCTGAACTTTGGAACAACAAAGCAATGACTTGTGACAGATTAGCGTGAGGAAGAAAATTAAACAAATAAAACTTCAGCTTAGTTCTGACTTGACCTAATTTTTTTTCCAGTGATTTTCAGTTGTGTTCTTCATTTACATAATTCTAACGAATTACAAATTCGCCATGACATAACTACAGTATTTGGATTTTGTGTTAAGTGAGAGCTGACCACCAATGAACGGTCATCTCAAAGTGCTTTGCATAAAATTCATTTCCGCAAAGTAAGAAGGGGAAATGGGTGCTTTGGACTACACAAAGAGAAGAAAGGCTCATCTGTCTGATGTCTCGTGTTTGTCATACCATAACAGAATGAGAAATCAAAAAATGTGGTCATAGACTGTGGCTGAACTCACCATTACCTAGAAAACATTCATACAGCCACCATCGCTGTCAGGCAGTACGTTCATTAGATGCAAAAATGTGTCAAGCTCACAAAAACTTAATGACAAACGTCGTATGTGAGTCTGGGAATCCTTCACCCCTCTGATCCTTAGTCATGAAATCTGAAGTCTTCAGACTGGCAAGAATAAGTAACTGCAGTCGTTATGCCTGATAAGCTCAATGCCTCGAAGTGTAGTGTGCCGCCAGCCTAACAGACCCGATTGGAGTTGGTGCAATGTGTACCTGACTTCAGTCTGTGCACCACTGGCTTTTCAACATACCCAGAGGACAAGACTGCTATCTCTTTGCCATGTAGATAAAAACAAACTCTTATTCAGAAATTGAACTTAATAGCTAGGATGTGTAGAGAAATCTACAAATCAACATAAAATCCTTATTTATGACCAATGTCACTCTGTTTTATGCTCCATGAGCCCCTACGGTTGCGTAAATTCACGTATTTGTTACATGCCTGTTTGTCTCATCACTCAGAAGCTGAAAGGCATTTTCTGGGAAAAAAAACAAAAAACATCTTGAAGTAGTTGAGTGGCTGGTAATCAGTACTGTTCACTGGCACGCCATCTCGTTTGAAGTCCAGTAGCCAGCTTGCCTCCCACGGATTTGTCTGTGTAGACCTCCCAGGGCGAATGTTGTTCATGCATCATCTGCACGATCAGTGGTACCTGACTTTTATTTTCAATCCCCAGATCACTTGCATCAAAACTGGAGTTTGATAATAATTCAGCAATAATACGCAAAAAATAAATGAATAAATCACACTGAGTATTTTGCTTTACGCATTGGCATTGTGCTCTCGCCCGATGTCGATGCTGTTCTAGGCATCATTTAGTCTGTGATAGTCACGCATTACACAGGAATTCTATGTCAAGTCAACGAGTGTCACAGTCCTCCGAGCAAAGACATTCTACCTACTGTATATCATAATGGGGAGTTTTATCAGCATTGACAGCTTTTATCACCCCCTGCCCCTGATGTCGACTTTATTTGACATCTGTCCTCTTCAGTCGACAAAAGTCGACATCCGCCCTAAAAGAGTTAATGTGCATCACTGCATCACTGGGATGTTGGGGGAAAAATGCAAAATATAGATGGAAGGTAACCGAGCCAACTAGAGAGGTGAGGCACAGGAGCTGACCATGACAGCAACATTCTGCCCACCTCATTTCTTAATAAAATATTAGAAATTTCTTCATCTTTCAGTAAAAATTGATGATGCTTGTCCTCTGCTAATTCGTATGTCCAAGCAACAAGCAAACATCCCATAGGCCAAACATGAAACAAACACAATCATAGGAATTCATAGTCAGCCTTGTTAGAATTTTTCAAAATATGTGAAAATTAAAAAATAAAATTCCGAAAACGTGTTTGGGTGTTTTAAATTCTGAAAATGCTCTCTTAACTTATGGTTAGTTCTTAGCAAAGAGCCCCTGCCTGTGAGCTGCAATTATTTTCTACTTCTTAATTTGCTTAGTGTTAAATTTCACTTTCATTTAAAATACAATAATGCGCTGCTGATTAATAAGTGTGTGTGATTCTTGGTAGGGGCCATATTGCGAAACCCATCAATGATATTTATTTGTCATTACTCAAGGACTAACAGCTCCAGACCTTCACCGCCTGGGTATTTGATTATTTATAAGTGGTTGCATTGGCAAATCTCAAAGCAGATGAACATCTTGTCATGGAGAATGGCTTACAGATTGTTGCATGTAGAGAGCCGGTGGGCGCTGCCAAGGACACACAGTGCCAGCTATGAAGCCCTGACAGATGTCCAGCACAGCCATACTTCACCAGTTGTAGCATGCGAGTACACTGAGTCCCAGTCTCCCACAACTCCACCAAGTGTTTACAGAAAATTTGGAAGAGCGCCTCATCACAGAGGGGCATGCACTGTAAAAGAGAAGAGAGAAGAAGAGAACAGAAAAGAAGAGAAGAGAAGAGAAGGTTCTGTTTTGGTCAGGGTTTATTTCCTAGTTTATGTGTATCATTATGAGTGTGGCACACAAAATGGCCCAACTGGTACAAGACCTCTAAGATATAAACACCAAGCAGACCAGAATCCTAATCATCCTGCCCAGAAATGGTACACTCTAGGGCAACCCGAGTTTGAACTTTACAGGATGGCTTTTGTCTACATCAGAAAAATTCAAGGATATATACGCCCTCACAAGGGAAGAGATTACCGTTAACCCCTGGCTCTTAAAGAGATGGACAACAAAAGAATCTTTATAAAAGGAGATTCATTTGTAAAAGTCAGAAAATATAACAAAATGTTTGAAAGAGCAAAAAAAAAGTAAAAGGTGTTGCCAACAAAAGAATCTGAGTGCAAACAATGCACAATACAAAATACTAAAATAAAATCATTAGACAGAAATTGAAAGTATTATGTTCTATCCGGAGGTTCTCCCTGGCTTATGATTAAATTTCTTTTTTATGTCCATGTTGTTCATATTCTTCCCTTTAAATATTATTGTTTATGTCTATATTATGTGTATTATTTGTATAATTATATATTTTTTGCCAGTTTTGATTACTGTTTAGTTTCTTTGTTTGAGAGCATGTTCTGCCATGTTCCTTTTGTTTTGTGGTGGTTTTAATAAGGGTTGGAGTCACCTGTCAAACACCATTGAGGGATGCATTTAACCTTTATTATAATACAGTTTTTATTTATAAATATTCTTTTTTGCCCTTTTTGTGATCAGGCCAGAGGTTTACAGTTACCCTCCTCCTTTTGTGCTTTGCTTTATTTTTGTAACATTTATAGTTGTTTTGCCATCTTCTCCTTTTCAGACCTTCTCTTGCTGACGCTAGCATATAGTATTTGAGGCATTACTAGACTAAGTGAGTCTCTACTGGGCAGACCAGTGAAGACCCTGACCTTTTACTTTTGGAGACCTCACTTTTTTTGATTTGGAGTTAACCCTAATCACAGCAAAAAGATTCAATGACAATAGCAAAACTTCCCAAACACTCCATTACTCAATGAACCACAAGAGAGTCCACTTTCACTGCTTCCCCCTTTTTTTTTTGGTACAGCCGGAGGTCTCTTTGAATGATGTACTGGTGACCACATCTTTTCGGGGCCCACCCATAAATTACAAGAACACATGGAAGAACATTATGGACATATAAACTACTTAAACAAAGCTGAAATGGAAAAAATAATTTGACACAGCATTAATTCTAATATTAACATAAAAGATGGTAATTAGAAATTAAAGAATGTACAAAAAAAGACAAAAAAAAAATTAAGCATAAACCAGGGAAGGAACCTTATCAAAAACATACCATTTTCTGGATTTTCTGTTTGTTTTTTGGTTTATTTGGAATGATTCTTTCTTATGATTTTGAGCTATTTCTGTTAGGTTTGTTTATCATTTATTATTTGTGTACTGTCTCTTTAAATGTTCAGCCATTTCTTGTGTTTTGTGAGTGGTGAAGGCGGGGCTACTCTGACATCACTGCCAATGGCCCCGCCCTCTGCTTTTATTGTATACAGTATTGATGTCAGAGACTGGGTCCCATCTTGCAGGAGTCATTTGTGAGTATTGCTTTCTTTTATTATTTCCAGTTTATTAGTTTTTTCTTGCTTGTTCTTGCACTCACCTTGGGGTTGTGTATCGGGATTTGTTCACCTCAGATTGCCTTTTAGACAAATTCCTTTTTGTGCATTGTTTTGCTATTTTAGATTTTCAGTCTCCCGTGTAAAATATTTTTGGTATGTTTTGGGATTTTCATTACAATTTGAACTTTAAAAGCCAGTCGCACATTTTGGGTTCTGCTTAGGTTGAAGCCTGCAGGTAATAGTTGGGGGCTGGCTGACCACGGTAAGGCCATATCTGGGCAGGCCAGTGGTGGGCTGTTCTGTTGGGTCTTTTAGGAGGATAAGCTCACTAAAAAGTAATAGCCAAGCCCTGTAATTATTTCTGGAACATTCACAAGCCTTTCATTAGCCTACAAGGTTCGCATCTCCCATTGCCTAACTTTTTAAAATGGTATTCCAATCCTGCTGTCCTTGCCTGAGGCAGTGTGTTGCCCTGTATCAGCTCAGAGGTCCTTTAGACTCATTATTGCTTCACTCTTTTGCTCAAGAGAAGGTCAGACATCGCAGGCTGGCTGTTGATTTCCTTTTCTGCTTCACTATGCAGGTTTTGCTTCCAAAGGTAAGTATTTTTCAGCATAAAATTGACATCCTCTTATTTCAATTACTGCTAGAAATGGCTTGACTCGCACAACCTTGAAATCCTTGGTGCTATTGGTCATTTCAACTTTGTCACTGCCTTGTCCAGGTCCTTGCAGAAAACATTTCCTCTGGTGAAGCATAATGGGCCACTGTGAGGAGATGACCATTATTTACAGGTGAGGCTCCTACTTAATTTGCTCCAGTCGATCTGTCATTGCCACACCATGTACATGCAGGTACGGGAGAAACAGTTGGTACAAAAGAAAAAAAAACCTGGAAAGATGAGACGTCTGTTTTTAGTTTCATACGTTAAGCCAAAAAATTATTAAGAAGTTACAAATGTGCCCAGAAGTCCTTGAATTCTGGGCTGTTGACAGAAATCATTAAGTCAATGCGTCTAGCAATTAATGGCTTGATTAACTATGTGTCCTGCCCTAAGTCCAGGCCACCAGTCCTTCTGTTAGCTTTTAGCTTCTAGCACATAGCTTAAGACATTACAGTATATTCTGATTAAGATTTGTTTTAAAATCTATAAGATGAGGTTAAAGTATCTCTCTTATTGGAAAAACGATGAAAAACGATTGCAGATGATTAACGGTTTTAAGGTTCTATGGAGAAGAAAAATTCTCCTGGGACATGTGGGCTGTGTGGCTAAGATAATATTTGTTAAAGCCATCTGGGGTGGCTTGGTCCCCACCACTTAGTCATATGACACTTAACTTGGCAATCCTCTTAATGCAGAAGCAACTGTACCCGAAGGCTGTTTTAAATGCTTGGATATTTTGTAAGGCTTCTCCTGGCAGTTGTCACACAATCTTCACTGATGGCAACGTTCACTATTGTTCAGTGTGACAGAGCTGTTGACAGTATGGGCACACAATAGCAATCAAAGAGCGTGTTTATGTGCCAGATGAGGAGATTAGACATTGTGCACAAGTCGGAGGAGTATACCTAAATGGGCAAGGTGAAGGCAGAGGCAGGGAATTATGGGGTGTCAAGTTTTGTTGGAGAGTGACACAATGGCCCATTGTTGAGCACACATCCCCAAGAACTTAGATGTTAGGCGTATTTTCCCTATGAAGGTCTTGCTGGGTCTGTACTGTATACAGTACCAGACCCCAAATGTCTGCATGATAGGTGGACTGGCAACACTGAATGTGGATTAAGTGAGTTAGAATGGACGTGCATGGCAATCAAGTGATGTCTCATCCAGGGCTTCTTCTTGTCTTCCACACAATGGCTCCCTGTGATATATGGAATAAATGTGTTTGAACAATGAATGAGTAAGTAAATAAATACTCCAGAAGTCCAGATGGCGAAAGATGATAGGAAAATAAAACTCCAATTTACTTAAACATATGCTAATGGAAATAAACCTGTGATCGGACATTCATTAGGAAAAGGCAAGTTAAACTGTAAAAGGCTGATCCCTTTGTTTTTATTCTTGGAAAAAAAATAAAAGCAAAAGAAGCTCAACCTGGGATTCACATACTGTATTCCTGTTGTGTTTCAGCTGGGCTAATTCTAAAGGCTGGGGTTCAAATGTATGTGTTAGGTCTGTTTTGTTTATTTTTTTTACGTTAATGTTACTTTTTGTTGATTCGTTGCATTATTCTCTGTTTTTGATTGTATGTATGGATGTAAGCTGCCTGAGTTATGTTGTGTGTGTTTTGTGGGTGGCTGATCACCGTCAGGAACTGCCCTCCGCCTTATAAACCTGGAAGGTCTCCCACAGTTCTAGGTGGTTCATTTTGAATGGGAGTTTGGTGAGTTTTAGGGTATTTTCCTGTACTTGTGCTTTTTCATTTCTCTGGATTTTTGACCTCTGTGCTCTGTTTTTTGACTTGGCCTTGGGATCCTGTATCAGGACTGGGTTTGCCTTGAACTGTGTTGTACTTTTTGGCCAACTCCATTTTGCAATTGAGCTCTATGGAGCTCCTCTGAATGACAGGCAATTTTTATGAAGTTTCTGTGTTTCCTAAATTTATGTAGCTGTAGTTTGGCTGTTTATGCTCCTCCAGTGGGAGTGGGCACTGTTTCATCTCTTTGGGACTTATGTGCCTTGGGACTCCTAATCATAAATTCTCCAGGTCTTAATGACTGGCTAACATTTTATCTCTCCTTTAATCTTCTCTAATGGCAGCTTTTTTTCACCTGCTCTCACTTTTTCTCCGTTCATCTGCCCCGGCCTTTTTCCCTTCTGTACGTGTTACCTGGTCTTTCCTTTGGAGATGCACATCTGATGAAGGCTATACAGCTGAAACCTTGTGTCCTTAACCTAAGGGTTGTTGTTCTGTCATGCAAAACTCGCAAACCATTGGACCTTGAACCTTGATCCTGGTCTTAATCGAGCGCTTATGACATAAAACTCATAACATAACCCAAGTATTGGAGTGGTGGGCTATCCTGGCCACATAATTGGTCTTTGAGTCCTACTCACGACAAGCAGCCACACACCATGGCTGACAGGAAAAGAACAGCAGCACGTGAACAAGGCGTGGGTGACGGGAAAAAAACCTTTAGAGACATCTGCTGACAGTGAAACACATTGCACAGGCCAGTTGATTGTTTTCATCACAAACACAAATCATATACTCAGAGCGCTAAAGGAAAGTCATAGATGACCGAAGAAGTGGAGGTATGGGATACCTTTACCACATAACTGTTCTTCAGGTCCTTCTTACTACAAGTGGCTGCATAGCCACATAACATTACTAACAGGATAGGAACATTAGGGGTGGGCACAAGATGACACACATTGAGCAGTTCAGCTGATCATTCAGCATAAGAGACAGTCATACACACCAATAGGGCATGAAAGAGGTGGTGGCACCCTTGGCAGAGTTACCTGGGGTGCTGTGTTTTGTAAGAAGACCACAAACTGCCTATCTTCAAGGAGTGGTGGTCCAGGTGTTTCCTAGTTTATTAACAAAAGCCTTTTTGCTGCTAGTACTATTAAACTGTTTGTGTTTTTAAAGGATAATATAAAATTAATTGGCCATTTCAGAAAAAATCCGCAATAATCTGCTACTTTTATTATTGTCCAAATTTCTTAATTAAAACATAAAATGAATAGACATTTTTTAGGAATAAATAATAACCAGTAATTGCCAAAGTACATAATTTGTCACTGTAGATGCTTGTGATAACAACAAATGTTGCTCAATACTTAATTGTCTTATTTTTTTAATTATGCATAAAATGATTAAGCATTTCTGAAAATAAAAAATCAAAAGCAATTTTTCAAAAGCAGAATTAGTCTCTGTAGAATTGTTTTTCAAAACTTAATAACAAAAGCTGCTTCATTATCCACTGGATTCAGCAGTGGAGCGTTTCCATTAGCAATGGCCACATTTAACACAAGTGGAAATACAAATGCATTTTCTCTCCACATACAGCAATCATGTCAGCGGAAAAGACAAAAGCATCATGGGGGCGATGCCAGCTGTCAGGTAAGCCATGGGAGAACTGGTGGCCAGCCAGCCCTGATGCCTGTGCAGCTTTATAAAGCGGGTACAGTGCAGAGCTGAGCTACCATCTCCTTCTTGAGACCGCCACGTCTTTGGTATCAAACTAAGACACTGAAGTTCTTTATGGCAGTTTGGCATGTCAACTTCCTTTTACTTTTACTTCTTGGATCATTTTGTGCAGTCCGTTCCCATTCTAGTGATAGGTTTGCAGCTACAATGCACTTGATGCACAGATAAACGTGAGGGACCACTGAACCCCAAATTGCGGTTTCTATGTGGGAGTCCATTCAATCTTTCTCCGAATGTAAATGTAATCCAGCTAAACTATATATAGATACAATCTACATATCAAACCCACTTTAAAGATCGTCTTTGAGAAAATGGACAGTCATTTAGACCCGTGTGCAGCATGATTTCAATATCCATGAAGCAGGCCTCATATGTTTTTGATAAGTTTGACATTCCTGCTAGAGCCTGATTTTTAGCGCTTCAGTGTAAGTACTGTGCTGATTTCTTAGAATTATTATTGAGAACCATTGATTTAATATTGGGCGGCACGGTGGCGCTGCTGCCTCGCAGTTAGGAGACCCAGGTTCACTGCCCGGGTCCTCCCTGCGTGGAGTTTGCATGTTCTCCCCGTGTCTGCGTGGGTTTCCTCTGGGTGCTCCGGTTTCCTCCCACAGTCCAAAGACATGCACGTTAGGTGGACTGGCGATTCTAAATTGGCCCTAGTGTGTGCTGGGTGTGTTTATGTGTGTCCTGCGGTGGGTTGGCACCCTGCTCGGGATTGGTTCCTGCCCTGTGTTGGCTGGGATTGGCTCGCAAGGTCATATGTTTTGGAAATTGCTTCACTCTGTAGATAATTTGTGTAGAACAAATGTGCTTATTTGTCAAAGAGTTTTGGATTTAAATTCATTCCTAATTCCCTTAGGGCATTATTTGGAGTACCATCAAATGGAATCAGATTACGCTAAATTGATGTACATTGCTCAGATGTTGACTTCATCTTACTGAACTTGGAAGGATATGACATTTTCACCAAGAGCAACATTGCAAAGCGATTTCAGAACTTGGCAAAAAATCAGCAATACTTCAAATTTCATACAAATCCAGCACAACGTGGGTACTTCCACCAAATCAATTTGTCAAGATTTCCAGATTGTGGACTTCATGAATGGTGGCATGATCAGCAGAAAGTATTGGAGAGTAAAAGTTCAGAGAATGACACAGGTCCAGTCAAACATAACTGTACAATTACTAGTTGATATTAACCATATGTAGTGTATATCACGGGTTAATGGGTCGCGTGATATCTGAATTTGTGTCTTGCTGAGTTGTGGTTCACAATAGTTCTCATTGGGAAAGGGTCCCATACGGTATGTGGAGTGTCTTGTGATGGTCTCCACCAGGGACAGAAGTTGAATACCAGTGGTGATTTTCACGGGATGATGGTCGTCTGAAATTCTGGGCCTTGACAAGACAAGGCAAAATTGGGTCAGGAGAAACTAAAGTTTAAGAACTGCTGGCGTATATACATGTAGATTTTGTACAACAAGATTTTATTTGTTTTTTAAAAATGTCTTCAGAGTAAGGGAATTACTCTTCATCTCAGCTAAACAGCAGTTTTGGGAACTTCATAAAATGTATCATTATATCTAATTTTTTAAAGGCCCTGAATGGACATAGCGAAAAGAGAGGAATGCTATGTGAATGTTATACACAAAATGAAACTCCTCAGGCAATGGAGGACGTGTACCTTGTATGCAAATTTGAGGACCTCTTCTCCTTGGCTTCACCCACTGCCTGAAACAGTCATAGTGCACACTGGTGACACAGGAAAGCATAAATGAAATGAATAACATTCCTGGGCTAGTCAAGCACCATAGTGACATGAGTAGTTAGATTTCAAACTTATGAAAAAAAAAGAAAAAAAACAGACATATGGTATAGTTACTTACTGTACTACATGTCCGCTGACACTTGCCGCTTATTAGTATCCAGTGTGCTTTAATTTTTAAGAAAAGTGTGAAACAAAATTATAGTGAAAACTGAACATGTTATGAAATAATTGTACTGTCTCGCTCTCCACGTGGAACAGACAGAGAAGAAATGTAAACTTTAGAGCTGACATAAGTAACACCATGCAAATGTACACATTCTAAAGAAAAGGGAATAAAACATTGGGTGAATTAACACCAAACTTGTCAAAAAATGTGCATACAAATTCCACTTGATTTCATTAAATATGGAGCATCACAAACATCTCAACCCGGCTTACCATAAAGAAAGTGAGAATAAAAAATAACACCAAGAATGAAAGTGCTCATTCAGCAAGTGTGCCTCCTGTGAGCTTATTCACATTCATTCTGAGCATCACATGGAGTCCTATCGGTCTGAACTCCGGGAATCCATCCAAAAAATGTCAGCTGTGACAATCAGATGTGTTACAAGACTTGACGGCAGACGTGTGGAATTTGAGAATCCACGTTCAGTTTTAATACATGTGTAGTCTTCTGCATTTTGATATCTTCTGATAATCTTAAACTTGTGTGTAAGCTGTAAGACGGAGATGTCTGGAAATTTATGGCATCCCCATTATGCCTCCACCAGAAAGGGGGTAACAATTACAACTGCTGTTTATTTAGTACTCTGTTTACTGCATTTGTTTAATTTTATTTGAAAATGGAGAGTCATCAGGAAAATACATGAACACCATATGACAGCTATCTATCTATCTATCTATCTATCTATCACTTGGTGCCTTTCCTAT
>JANRMT010062850.1:876501-893274 GCA_026402145.1 Polypterus bichir lapradei
TATAATGGATGGATGCAGGCCCACCGCCAGAAATACTTAGGCCCCAGACAACTGGGTACACGTGGGCCCCTCTGCCTTCCCCCGGGTCCCCAAATGCACAAAAAAATCAAGCGTGAAGGGGCCCCCTTCCGTTAGGGCCCCGGACCAGAGTCCCGTTTGTCCCCCCCTGGCAGCAGGCCTGATGGATGGATATAACAACGTGCAGAAAATTAGTCTTTGTCTGTCTGTAGTGCAATATCTGACCTGGTCATAGTTCCTCCGTGTCTGTTTCATTGTAAATTGTGCAAAGGGTCCCCTGCAGTACTAAATATCTTTGACACTGATTATAGTGCTATGAACCCTGTGCTGGGGGGCCGATGTATTTACTGTATCATCAGTTTGGGTGCCTGTGTACACCTGCCTTAGAGTTTCTAATTATACAGTTATAAAATGCATACTGTATAATTAAGTAGATCTTCCTGTCAGAGAATAGATTATGATTACCAGAGTTAATGAATAAAAAAAACTCCCATTTACAAGAACATTTGCTAAATAAAGGTCAGGCGAGATTAAAATTGCATTACCGAGAAATGTTGCTTTGTAAGGTGCCAGATTACTTTCGCTTCTTCTCAAATTTTTTTCTTTGCCTATAACAATGCTATATTTTTTTCAATGATTTTGAAACTGGAGCTCAGAGAATATGGTGACAAGTGACAGAATTATTAATCTGTGTGATAATCTACTGGGAAGCGATTTATGCCTTTCATCCACCTCACTCCCAGAAACAAACAATACATTTTCTATAAGGTGAACACATGGAGTATGGAAGATAAATGGAATCCAACGTGTTAACTATATTAAAATGTAATGTATGCACATGTGGTGCATTTCATTTTAGCACGGTTTAATCTGGTCACAATTAAAAACATATTAACCAGATGATCAACTGCTTTTTGCTGCACCACACAATTTTTGTGTTGTGTATTGCAATTTCAATTCATGTCCATGGATCGCGTTTCATAATTTAAAGTGCATTTTAAAGTTTTAAAAAAAAAAACATTTTAAAACTTTACATTTTTTAAAGTGCAAATTTAAAATGCAAATGTACTGCACCGAGTATATTTACATTTCAATTCGAGATGACACTTTCCATGTGCCAAAACTGAATGCAAGCCAATGACCAATCAGAGACTGAAGGCGGGGCAAGGGGGCGTCAACAGTGGAGGTTAAAGGCGCTCCACTTCTAAACATTCCTGTGTTCTGGCGCCCGGCATTACATTCATCAATTGGGACTCTGGAGTGATTAACTGAAGGTCTTCCTAAAAACATTTACTCTTATGTTAAGCTGTCTGAAGTTTTTTACTTTGAATACATGTTAAAATAAGTCATGCAGTTACATCTGAAGTGTGGGCTGTTAGCAGTTTTAAATTAATACTAAATATAGTGAAACATTTGTTAGCATCACCGAGCATGGTTTCCTTTAAGCTTTCCATTCAATCCATCTGTGAAAACCAGATATTATTCTATATTTTTCCCTTCTTTCGACACATAAGAGAATGAAATTGTCATTTCCATTACCAACTTCCACCCGTTCATTGAGATGGCAGATCTCCTGCCTTATCCACTTCCTGTTTGTTATCTTTAGTACTGGTTGAGCTCACTCGTCATTGGAACGCCCCTTACCGCAGCTATTGACACCCCTTGCCCCACCTTTTGATGCTGATTGGTCATTTGATAATATTTAGTTTTGACAAAATTAAGATATGGTCTTGAAATTAAATTGCAACAGACTAATTAAAACGCAATACATTTGGTTTGCTTTTCATTATGACACATGATGTATGGAGATAAATTACAATGTAACAAGCTTTTATATTGCATTTTAAACCGACATGGAAATTTCGTGGCATAGCAAAAAGCAGTCGATTATTTATTGATACTTTTACTAATGATATGATAAAACCATGCCAGACTTAAATGCATCATGGGCATTTACAGCATATTTTAGATTAGTTAACACATTGGATTGCCTTTAATTTTGGCATGAATAATCACAAATAATCTTGCTTAATGGAGAGTGTAAGAGGCAATCTTAGAAAGTTAATTCTTTAAGTTAAACTCATGTCAGTGTTTGCTTAATTTGAATAAGAATATAACTTTCTTTCATAGCCATAAACAATGGTATCATCTTCTACGTTAATATGAGATAGAACTTTGTTGCTACTGCGGTGGGTTGGCGCCCTGCCCGGGGTTTGTTCCTGCCTTGCGCCCTGTGCTGGCTGGGATTGGCTCCAGCAGACCCTGTGACCCTGTGTTTGGAAGATGATGACTGACTGACTGACTGACTTTCTTGCTATCACTGAGATGCAGTGTGTTAATTGAGTCGGTTGAGTTTAGAACAAGTCCCACTGCTGGCAATGACTTAAAGGACCCATTTACAGCATGAAAATTAGTAAGCATACAGTTTAGAAATGGTTCAACTGTATAAGGGAACTTAAAGAAACAAATAAGACATATACGCCTTAAACAGAACCCTTTTTTTAAAATCAGAACCTTTCTTTACTTTGCAATAAAAAAATTTTCTGTATTTTTGTGTGAACTGTTCTACTTTGAATGTTTACATACAGTATGTTATTAAAATAAAGATATTTTGCCTGTGGAATCATTTTAACGTGTCAAGCCTTTGCCAGAATCCCATGAAGCATACTGAAGCTGCAGATTTTGGTAATTTTGGGTAAACACAGCTACAGAGATCACCATAAAATGATAACAAATAAATGATAAATGCCTAAATAATTACAGATTTAATCAATTATTTTTCTGTTCATTTTTCATTCATGTTTTTTTTTTCCTGCCTCTCTGTCTTTATGTGGCTCGTTTATTTAATTTTAGTGAATAACTAAATGGCATGTGATAAAATATACAAAATGTGCACAAAATCCACTCTATATGAGGGGTTCATCTCAGGTGACATTATTTAACTCATCGGCCCTGACTACAGTCACTCATATAAGGCCATTTAAGAGTCTCTGAATAATCAGGGAGGACAAGCTGAGCACCCAGTGAAAAAATCCTGACCAGACAAAGGAGAACATGGCCGGGTTGGGATATGATAACCAGGGGCCTCATGTATAACGCCGTGTGTAGAATTCGCACTATAACATGGCGTAAGCACAAGAGCCGAAATGTGCTTACGCACAGAAAAATCCAGATGCAGGAATCTGTGCATACTCCAACTTCCACGTTCTTCCACTACATAAATCCGCGTGGAAAATAACGCTCGTGCATGCGCTTTATGTAACGCCCCAACTCCTCCCACAAGTACGCCTCTTTGAATATGCAAATCAATATAAATCGCCCTTAAGCTCAGCCTTCTGTGAAAATACAATGGGAAAAGCACGGGGGAAAATATAAGAATTTCAGCGAATACCAAGTGGAGGCAAAGGAAAAACATACTATTTGTTTAATTAAACCGTGGTATAATCAACAAAAGGAAGTTGATCGAGTGACATAGCGTGTTGGAGAAATTTGAAAGCTCACGTTCACAAAGTCGCACAGTGCCGGAAATAAAAAAGAAGTCACATATCAAAGTCGCCGTGAAAAGGCGAGTCGTAGCCCACTGTCTGAGTGTCATATGAAAGCTTATTAGGGTACAGAGAAAAAAAAAGGCACACAGTGGGGAAAAAGCACGAAATTTCCACTTTAATCATGTAGTTTATTTTGTCATTAAAGTAGAACATCATAAACGTCATCTTAAAATTGTTTAATTAACCAGTTTCTCAAATCACATCGTAATTAAAGTAACACGTTAAATGCTTTGTTTTGTATGTGATCTTCTATGTGCTCTATGTGTGTGAATCACTACTTGCTTCTTAAACCGGCTCTCTTACTCCGACTGGACACAGAATCCATTACATTAATGATATTACAGCTCTCTGAATAACTAAAATACTGAGATGTATACGTGATATCATTTTCATGATGATAGGAGTTAAAGCACGTTATTAAACATGGGTTTCACGGTGGCGCAGTGATTGTGCGCAACCTTTGATGAAATTATTTTTTGCAGCAGTACTCATGGGCAGCTCTAGGCTTGTGGCGGCCCTGGGCAGAGAAAGAATCGGTGGTCCCTTCACCCGCCAATGTCAATATGGTATCTTATGCACGGTGGATGGCCACGTCCTTCGCGGACACTGCATAGCCGCCTCGTGCTCATGACACAAGCGTTTAACTTTTGTTGAAATTTGCCGCTGCGTTTTTAGCTGTGTCGTTATTTTCTCTTTCTGTTTTATATTCAATATATATTGGTGTGGCCGCCCCTGCAGTCCTTGCTTTTCTTTCTCCAAGTAACCGATCGACACACATTCAGCTCTGTAATAGACATTAAGCCATCTGTAAGCTTAGAGCGCCGATTCTTCAAAACGTTTAAGGAACATTGAAATATCTTCGTAGTACATGTTTAATTATTCTATCCTTCACGACAGTCCCAGTGAAGAATATAGATTATTTAAATGAAGTTAAAGTTTTATCTGCATAATATAATAAACATATTTTGCTGCATTTCATCTTAAAAATGATATCGTCATCATATGTAAATACGCACTTTATAAAGTGCCGCAGGTTGTGTAATATTATAACGTAGTGCAAGTTTACAGTGGGGTGATTGTACTTATAAGTACAAACAGTTCTACAAGGAGCAATTGATTGAGTGCGTTTAAAGTTCTTGGGATGAAACTGTTTCTGAACCGCGAGGTCCGTACAGGAAAGGCTTTGAAACGTTTTGACATGGCTGAGACAGCATGTGCTTGATGCTGTATACCTATAATTCTCTTTCCGATCAGCTGCTGCTGTGATTCACACTCAGATACAGTGATATAAATACTCCAAGTGGTGCAGTGAGAGTAATATGGAAAAAGATGATCCGCTGTGGCAACTCCTAACGGGAGCTGAAAGAAGAAGAAGGTGCAGTTAGAATAACAACGCTAAAGCAGTTATGGTATTTGGAATACTATGGCTATTCCCTGGACCATTATATTGTTACAAGTTAATTACAATCAGATGCATTACACTAATAAAATATATGCGGTTAGTTTCAGTGTATTTATAAAGCTGCATCAGGAAAATAAGGTGTAACCACACAGGAACAGTAGCATTGCTTTGACGCTGGGTGCCGCCAGTTTGCAAAACCGAGCGGAGAACTTGCGTATGACAGGGTATGAGGTACCGTGGAAAAATGCGTGGCTTTACGCCAAGTGCAGGTTTTATACATCGCGATTTGAACGTGGAAAAGTTCTTACGCAACATTTCTGTGCGTACACACCGTTTATACATGAGGCCCCTGAACTCCAAAGCTGTATGTCCACCATGCTGACTGCTATGCAACTGTGCATCCCGTTTATTGAAACAAATCATTAAAATTGAAAAGCAGCTATCTTAGAAAATCCACTGCCTGTTCAAATAGAAAAAAAGGGCTGAACTCAATTGTTTGCATTGATTTCTTGTTTAAAAGATTTTCTTTCCTTTTTCACTTTTTGTTTGCTTCCTTAAAGATCACTGAAACCTTGGCTGTCATTTCTCTTTATTTGAGAGAGAAATCCCATTTACCACAGTCGAGAAATAATGAAAAAGAAATCCCTGACTTTAAATCCTTATAGCCACAGTACATAATTGAAAGTAAATGCTTTATGAATTATTAATTAGTTGTATCTCACTGTGCAAAAATATTAGAATAATTCATAATAAAAGTACTTAGTTATGAATTGCATTATAGTGAAATACTTTCTTGTGAACTTTTATTTAAGATTTGGTAAAATGTGATTTAAGCATGATGTGGTACTCAGTGTCCATGAATGCAATATACATGTTTTAAGCACGGTGTGGTATTGACCACCAATGTAATGTAGGTGTCTTAAGAATGTTGTGGTACTCAGTGTCCACTGATGTGATATACTGGACATGTCTCTGGTCTCTCCTTAAAAGGCACTTCCATGGGTAACCAGTAAAATCCTCATAGACAGGACCTTTCAAAAATCAGGTTCATTTTTATTACAGGATGCAACACTGCACATATCCAGTCCATGGGCAGAGTTTAAGGGGTAGGGGAGGCAGGAGGGCCTGCCCCACCATGGATACACTATCAAGTCAAGTCACTTCAAGTTGGGGAGCATTCACTGGTACAATGCGTTTTCGCACCCACTACACGATGAAACAGCTCGGTATCCCGGTTGGCAACCCCCCGGCACACACACGGTCCAGTCGCACCCTCTGGAAATGACCCTCTGTCTGCCGCAGCCAGGTGTTACATGGGCGACCCCTTGGCCTGGTCCAGCCACTTGGGTCTCCAACAATGAGGATCTCATGATCCGGATCACCCTCTGGGAAACGCGCAACATGGCTGTAGTGCTGTAACTGACGCTCCCTCACAATGCAGGTACTGTAATGTGCCTCATTCGGGACTCAATGAGCAACCACTCATTCGTCACAAAGTCAAACCAACAGTACCCAAGGATTTTCTGGAGAGAAACAGTACCAAAGGAGTCCAGTCTTTGTCTCAGGATAACGTCCATGTCTCGCAACAATATAGCAACCATATATGGATACACTATGCTACTAAAATAAACCTCAAAAATATATTTATTTTCTAAGGCCACAGCTAATGTAATTATGTTAATAATCAATGAACACGACGATTCAATGCATCGTTCCTAAGCAATTCTTTCTTGCATGCCATCTAGCCTCATAAACAGTCTTAGATTTAGCTTGACAGAGGTCAACTTGTATATTTTGTATTCTGCATTTTCCTCGTTTGCACGTCAGGTCGCCACTCCTGTCAGTAAAACAGGTCTTCAAGCAGTCAGTTCAAGCGACTGAAATGACCGCAAAGTACCACGCTTGTGTGCGCGCCTTAAGCTTGAATGTCCTGCCTGTACAAACAGCAGTGCAACAGTCTGAGCAAACTTCAGTGTCACATCACACTCTCACCTCGTGACAAAATTTAATACATAAAGCTCAAAAGTGTGTGTGGGTGTGTACAGATTTGAATCTGCTTATAATGGAACATAACATCACATACAAATAACATAAATAATATAAGTGAAAAAGAAAAACTTCAAACAACAGTGCAGAATAGTACAATTATAAAGGCGATGTGCAAATGATGATGTGCAAGTGAAAGTGTGAGTGTGTAGTGTGTATGCACGTGTGCACACATACATGTACAAACACTGTAAACACACACACCGTCATATAGTATATGACAGAACACATGAATATACAAAGAAGGCAGGATGAATTACTGGTTTGAGAGGGCAATGGCTCTGGGAAAGAATCCATTGAGGTGTCTGTTAGTTTTAGTTTTAATTGACCTGAAGCATTTACCAGAGTGGAGTTTTGAATAAGTGATGAGCTGGGAGAGATGAGTCCATGGTGATCCTTTTCACATGTTTAGTGATACGAGATGGATACAGGTCTGCCACAGATGGTAGAGCACAGCCAATTATTTTCTCAGCAGACCTCACAACATGCTGTTAATTACATTTGGAGTGTGCCATTGCTGAACCAAACCAAACAACAATGGAGAATGTGATTGCAAAAAGGGAGATCATGAACACAGTCCCCCACTATCACAAATTATGCAGTTGAGTTTTCCACATTTGGGGAAATCGCACGGGTCAGCAATGGATGAGCTTCACCCTGGGAGAACCACTTTAGTGGTCATGGTATGTCCTCTGCTATATATATATATATATATATATATATATATATATATATATAAAAATAAAAAAATCTTCGGAAGAGAGATGAGACGTCACTTTCTTGGAGAGACACTTTCACGTCCCGCAAGACTTTGTACCAAGAGATTTAACCACACCCGGGGCTGGAAATAAAAGACAAAGAGTAGATGACAAAGTAGAACGTTGTAAAGAATTCAAAAACGTTGGTGCGATACACATACAGAGTAGGTTAGAGATAATGGAAGTATGAAAATTTGAGAGTCTCAAAAAATGATAGTAAAGATCGCATTAGTGCAAACAAATGGAAATTATTACTCGGTGAAATAACGGAAGAGCGAAAAGTGATCGAATATATTGTTCGGCTTTAAACTTTAAGTTAGAGACTTGTAGATCGTCTAATTCATTTTGCCATCAGGGAAAAGTAATGTTTCTTCACAATGAAGAGGTGTACAGTATGCAAAGAGATTTGGAAAAGTCCTGCCCACATCTAAAACATTTACAACCACGCACACGGTTCAATCATTTCTCATTATGCTATTGTCAGACACAATTCGTGTAGAGATAAAGAAACGATATTCATTCACGGGCAGTTATATGTTGCAAAGCCCCCCTAGTAATCTCTAATATATAAAGCAGAGTCGATGTATGTGTGTATGTGTGTATGTATGTATGTTTGTTTGTCCGATATACAAATCTGCACCGGGTGTCGGATCACCACCAAACTGGGCCAGGGGCTCCTTTGCGACCAGGAGGAGGTCATAGGGTATGTTTGGTTGTGAAAAATGTTTGTGGTGAAGTGCAGGGCACCTTTTCACTGGCACAACGTTTGGCACACGTCCCTATACTTATCATCGACAAGATGGCCGCATGTTTCAACAGCCGTTCACGGCAGCGCCATCTAGCGGCACATTTGGTCCCTGTGCGTTGCTCTTTACCTATGTTTCTTTAAATTGCCAAGCGATGGCGGAAGTGTCCAAATATGAGAAGGCCGACTCCTTTCATCGGGTCAAGGGGAACTGCTGTACGGAGGTAAAACGTGAAAGACCCAGTGCGCGTGCCTGGCTTTCCGTATTTGTGGTGCTATTTGCTCACTTTCCGCCTCACAGTATCATTTCAGTGTTGCTGTTTCTGACTGACTGGTGCTATTTGTTCGCTTTCCGACGTATTGTAAATAAGGTACATTCATCTCACTGTGGTGCTTATTCTGTACGTAATACCATGTAACACATTATAATTGTCCTGCTTTTCGCTAATATACCCATGCCACCGAAAAAAAGACATAGAATTGGAAGGTCCACTTCAGATGCCAGAAGAAAGTCTATTTCAAGGGCGACTGAAACGCCACAGCAGACACAATCCAGAGTGGAGGAACTTACAATAAAATGTGAATCAGAAAACTGTTTGTTCTATTTCTATGTTCCGTTTCTTTCATTTGAGAAATTCACTGGTTATAGATTCCCGGGGAACGCCGGGTACTCCTGCTATTATATATATATATATATATATTGTCTAACTTGTTTAAAAATATGAAAGTCTTTATAAGCAGACAAACCAAATGAAAAGTTTTGTGTCATTTCAGTATCACTCATAGAACTTGCGTACTTTTTTGTAATTTCAAATTTTTAAATGTGTTATTGTAAATGAGATTTAGGTTATTTAACAACTGTGATTTAGGATGTGATGTAAATATGTAGCACAACGCTTGTGACTCTACAAAAAATGCTATTAGTCTTTTCTGCTTCATCTGGCTTTGCCAGGCCTCCATCCATGACACAGTCAGTAGTCAAAGCACAACGAGGATCAGACGGTGCTCCCTGCCCACTGATGCACCATATAGTTAAAAATTTACTTACAACCACAATATCATTCCTACATAGGCATGCCATACTCTGAATTAAATTCCTGTTTTAATTAATTCCAGACAATTTGTTACATTTTCCTTTTTTATGATTAATTTAAATTCAGCTTGCTCATCATTTGTAGAGGGCAGAAGACAACAAAGCCAATAAAAAAGGTTATCTACTTTATTTCCATAACTGAATCATTTTCTTCAGTGGCATTTGATGAAGCTCATGTAAATAAAGCCTCAACTTAAACATAGAACTGAAGGGCCTTATCAACAGCTTGCAAAAATACAGTTTAACAAAACAACAAGTGTCCAGATGACCCCAGGGTTCTAGTAGTTAGTGACACGTGATTTTTGTTGTATGCTCCCCTGTTAAATTAAAACATGATCCTTTTTTGTGCCATTTTTGAATGTTGGACTGCACAGGCTTTCCAAGTCTGCTTGGGTTTCCTCCCAAAGTCCAAAGACATGCAGGTTAGGAGGACTGATGACATTAAATTGGCCTCTGGTGTGTGTGTGTGTGTTTACCCCGTCCAGGCATTGAGCCTGATGTTTGCTGGGGTGGGCTACAGCTACCTGCGGCCCCTACTCAGGACAAGCAGGTTTAGAAAATGGATGGAATGGAAAATAGATGGGTGGCACAACAGCGCAGTGGTGAGCTCTCCCACCTTCCAGCTCCAGGTATTTGGATTCCCACTCACAGCTTGTGTGAGTTCTGCGTGCTTGCTCCATGTGTGTGTGGCTGCTTTTCCAGTCATTACGTTATGGTAAATAGATAGATAGATAGATACTTTATTAATCCCAAGGGGAAATTCACATACTCCAGCAGCAGCATACTGATAAAAAAAAATATTAAATTAAAGAATGATAAAAATGCAGGTATAACAGACAGTAACTTTGTATAATATTAACGTTTACCCCACCCCCCCGGGTGGAACTGAAGAGTCACATAGTGTGGGGGCTGAACGATCTCCTCGGTCTGTCAGTGGAGCAGGATGGTGACAGCAGTCTGTCGCTGAAGCTACTCCTCTGTCTGGAGATGATACTGTTCAGTGGATGCAGTGGATTCTCCATGATTGACAGGAGTTTGCTCAGCACCCGTCGCTCTGCCACGGATGTCAAACTGTCCAGCTCCGTGCCTACAATAGAGCCTGCCTTCCAAACAAGTTTGTCCAGGCGTGAGACATTCTTCTTCTTTATGCTGCCTCCCCAGCACACTACCGCTTAGAAGAGGGCGCTCGCCACAACCGTCTGATAGAACATCTGCAGCATCTTATTGCAGATGTTGAAGGACGCCAGTCTTCTAAGGAAGTATAGTCGGCTCTGACCTTTCTTACACAGAGCATCAGTATTGGCAGTCCAGTTCAATTTATCATCCAGCCGCACTCCCAGATATTTATAGGTCTTCACCCTCTGCACACAGTCGCCTCTGATAATCACGGGGTCCATGAGAGGCCTGGGCCTCCCTAAATCCACCACCAGCTCCTTGGTTTTGCTGGTGTTCAGGTGTAAGTGGTTTGAGCAGCATCTCTAAATGAGCTTTGCGATGAGATGGTGTCACTTCCTAGCTTGGCTAATGCCTTAAGACCAGTAAAGTCATTGACTACCTGTGACCCTTTAATGGATAAAGCAGGTTAAGAAAAAGCATGCATTAGTGCAGTGTTTCTCAACCTTTAAGTATTTGTGACACGAGTTTTCGAAACAGTTTTAATCGCGCCCCCCTAATGTTTTTTTGAAAGGAGCCCACTAATACCAATTTGTTCTTTTTTAATTAATGATATATCATAGATGCATATTTTATTATACCTACTTTTATCGACATTTATCTAACTCTATATTTATTTTTCTAGTATCAGAATGTAGTTTAAGTTCATTTGTTTTGGTTTCAATAGATGTATTTTTCATATTTTCGATTCTTGTTTTCTTTTTTTAACATCTTCGCGCCCCCCTTTTTGTTACTTCGTGCCCCCCTAGGGGGTCCCGCCCCACAGGTTGAGAACCACTGCATTAGTGGAATAATTTAAATGAAATAGTTATTCTCTGTGTCACAATTTAATCAGCATTTGTGATATTTCCATCTTCTTAAGCTTATGTTATATTATATTATATATTATATTTATTTATTATTTCTTACCATTTTAACACTGTGTGTAATGATGCACTTAGTGACTTTTGTATTTGGTTGCTATGATGCCACACGTTGCTAGGGACGGGTCTTATGGGCATATAGCTGCATGTGATGTTGGATTGAAGAGTCGGGTCAGACTCTGTTAAACACTGTCTGCATTTTTATTTCTTTTTTTAGAACATTAGAACACTCTAGACAACAGGCCATTCAGCCCAACAAAGCTTGCCAGTCCTATCCACTTATTTCTTCCAAAAAAACATCAAGTCGAGTTTTGAAAGTCCCTAATGTCTTACTGTCTACTGCACTACTTGGTAGCTTATTCCAAGTGTCTATCGTTCTTTGTGTAAAGAAAAACTTCCTAATGTTTGTGCAAAATTTACTCTTAACAAGTTTCCAACTGTGTCTCCCGTGTTCTTGATGAACTCATTTTAAACTAACAGTCTCGATCCACTGTACTAATTCCTTCATAATTTTAAACACTTCAATCATGTCACATCTTAATCTTCTTTTGCTTAAACTGTAAAGGCTCAGCTCTTTTAATCTCTCCTCATAATTCAACCCCTGTAGCCCTGGATCAGCCTAGTCGCTCTTCTCTGGACCTTTTCTAGCGCTGCTATGTCCTTTTTGTAGCCTGGAGACCAAAACTGAACATAGTACTGCAGATGAGGCCTCACCAGTGTGGTATAAAGCTTGGACTTGCACTCCACATATCAAGGCACTATATAACTGAACATTCTCTTAGCCTTCTTAATGGCTTCTGAACACTGTTGGGAAGTTGATAGCTTAGAGTCCATTAAGACTCCTAAATCCTTCTCATAAGGTGGACTCTAGATTTGAAGTAACAACCTTCTGTTTAGTATGGGAAAACTCTGGCACTTTGCTTTTCAATGCAGTTTTTACTCAGGTATGTCTTTTGCTTTCAACGATTATCTAGCCCATTCGTTTTAGATACTGAGACCCTTCTGTATCAACTTGTGTTTTGTCCAAACTACTCCTCTAGATCTGCTCATTGAAATCTCCACTTCATTTTAGTAAGGTAGGAATCGTGACACTTTCATTCAGAGAGTTATTCCATAAGTAGATGCATGCAGACCTTTTCTGCCCATCAACCATATTCCAAATATGTTTCTCCTTCTCATAGAAAATGGGAAAGAATTACAATTATGTGACTCAGATAACGAGAAACTAGATGTCCACAGAACCCAGCACAGACTTGAAGGGTCCTGTAAGGTTTTTTTTTGTGCTATGAAGACTTCACATGCCAGTACATTTACCATTGAGATGAGGATGTATAGCATGCTGTATGCTGTAGCTTTCATTAACTTTATAGCAACTCTCCTATTTAATGATAAGATGTCTTGCCAAAGATGTTTGTTTAGGTACCTTTCTGTCTTTACAAAACATATGGTGTTAGATGGACTGTGTTACGTGTCTGATTTTGGTTGGTGGAAAGTGTTTTAGTTTACAGCTGTGTTATACAAATTTGTCAGCCTTTATAAACTAAAGCTCTCCCATAACTGTTCAGCATTTGCAATAGTGAACTGAGCTCTTCATATGCTGATTCCATCAGATATGTTGTGACAAAGCACGTCCATTGGAATCATTGCAGTGGTGATGACAGTAATTATTTAGAGAAAATGTTCCCAACAATCCCTGTGGCACTATTGTCTGGAATGAACAAAGGCTCCATCCTTAGTTCTTTCTTTAAATTGTGTTTCAGACCCCAGTCCATCTTCTTGGATGTCTTTATCCCTTCGCCCCTCATATGTGAGACTGTTGATAAGCAAACCTCTGTAGCCCTTTCTATTAGAAAATGACATGGACCAGAGGTTGGGCCCCAGTCTAGTCCTGGCAGCCATCCCACCCTGTCACCAGTATTCTAGACAATATAATAGAGGGGTCAGGGAGGGGGTGGTATTGAGCCAGGAAGAATTGCAGTTCTGCTGTCTTTTCTGCAGGGGCAGACCTGCTGCACACACGCCAGTGGGAGAATCAGCTCCTCTAAACGAAACCAACCTGATTAAGAGGCTTAGTAGGTTAGGCTTTGTCCATTAGTCAGCAGTAGTGTTTTGGTTGGTATGCAAAACCTTGGCTTGCCAAATGCATTGTAATTCTCACTTAATTTTTGCAGCCTCTAGGGAGCACTGTTGAGCCATCCCCAAACCAAAAAAATGACCAAGAAAACCAAAAGGCACAAGAGATGTTTTTTAACATAAAAGTAAAAGACACAGGGAAGTGTAAAAACCTGTTTTGAAGTATGGAGTAAACACAGAAAAAGATGAAAACAAATTGCCTATGTCTCAGTTGGTCTTTCTAATCAGCTTAATGCCCTGACTAGCCTGTGGGCTGCCAACTGAATTTACACACATGCCCTCCAACCAAATGTTGCATTACACCTCTTAAAACTCTGTTCCCACCTGTGTTCCTTATTTCTGTCAGATGAGCTTTTGACAATATTCATCTACCTGCCTGTTACAGCTTAGTCCTCCTCCTCTCCCAACTCAGACTTCCTTTACTTCAGGCAGAAGGCTCCTTTTTAGGTCAGGCCCCTGGTGCACTTCTGGCACAATAGTATTGCCTCCAGGAAGGACTTCTGGGTCATGCGGAAGATTTACAGAAGTATGGGTGCTCCAAAGTACAACTCCCAGTGATGACTGTGAAGTGGTCCAACTGGGAAGTCCATTACAGGTATGCTACCCCCAAGCAGTCTGGGGTGTGGAATATAGAGAGCGCTAACCCTCAGATGACACATCAGACACCAAGTAAAAGTCCAAATTATTATTTATTATAATAGTAGTGTGCACCAATCACTTCCACTCCACAATACTCCAATAAATCAATAACAATTATAATAACCACTAACAAATCCTCCACTCCTCCCAGCAGCTCTGTCGCACTCCCTCCCAACTCTGGCTCAGTCTGCTGGGGTTTCCCACAGTCCTTTTAAAGTCTCTGACCCAGAAGTATTCCATCTCTGAGTCAAATGCCTTCTTCAGGTGTCCCAGAAGTACTGCAGTTTCCAATCTCGTGACTCCTAAGTACTTCCGGGTTAATGTCACCATAATAGTCCCCAGGTTCTTGGTGAGCTCCCCCTGGTGGCACCCGCGGCACCCAGCAGGGCTGAAGAACCGGACTCCATGTCCCATGCTGCCCTGCGGGAATCCTTGGAACCATTTCTGTCCAGGGGAGCTGCCATCTAGCGTCCCGGGGGAAGGCTCTCTCTCTTAGTTGAGGGATGTCCCGGCCGGACTGAAATGCCGGCTCTCACTCACAGGGGCAACATATGGCCTTGAGAGGCAGTCTCCCAATGCCTTCCAACTATTTTTACTCCCCAAATGGGAAAGGTACTGCCAACCATTTTGTTTGGTGACACCTATCCATCTATATGTCACTTCAGTGTTGGGATACTACCGCAGTAAACCCCATTTATTGATGATGCCAAAATAAAGACAAACAAGGACCATCTAAGAAAGGTGCTTCTGGAGCAGAGCTCCTTCTCAATCAGATGTGGGTTTGATACATGAACTTCTGCTTCTGAGAGGTCTTAAATATTGGAATATATATACGAGTATATAAAGCCCACTGAAAAGGAAACATGTCACTGGGGACTGTTTTCTCCTCCAGCACTCTAGATGATAGCAGCCCTGGATATCTGTGCCCAGTGGGAAGCCAGCAGGGCATGCTGGGAAATGTAGTCCAGCAGGGCAGCCCTTCTGGGATCACTGGGTACCACAAGAGTGTGCTGCAGGGAGACAAGCTCCCTGTTATAATGGAATTCCATGTGACCCAGAAGTGCTTCCATCGGGCAATTGCCCTGGCACCGGAAGTGCTCCTGGTTCTGTAATAAAAGGGACCGCACTCCCTTATTCAGGCAAGTCGGAGCTCTTGAGTGGAGGAAAGTATTATGGAGATGAAGATCTGTGTTTGTATGTGCGCTTTAGTTACTTTTAGAGGTAGTTATAATAAACCCATTTGGGGCTCACTGATGTCCCAGTACTCTTTACTATATATATATATATATATATATATATATATATATATATACAGTAGTGAATCATGCAGACATATGGTTCTAAAATAAATGTGATTCACATACAGTAGAGCAAGCTGAATTTTTCCATGTTGTCAATGCAGTCTTTTGCTTTCACCATTAAAAAAGACATCTTCACAATAATCACGTTGAAGATCTAACTTTCTTAAGTAGTGCTCTTCAAATACTGATACTGCTTGTCTATTATCAGAATTTCAAGTATTTGACAATCAAAGTTTTTTTTTGGATACACTTGCTTTTGTTTTCAAAATTAAAAAATATCGACGTAAGGAAGTAAAACCAATGCTTTCATATGGTTGGAAGCTTTGACCATTTCACGATGTCCTTAATTTACGGTGCACTTTCTTTGTGTAAAAGCCAAGTTAAAGCTAAGCGCATTGCTTTAAGACTGTAAAATGCAGAGCCTCTTGCCTTAGCGAGTGAGTTGTGTGACACAACAAAAGGCCTGACATGAACAACATTACATCTATGCCAGTTCTTTATACATGTAAGAACTCACTCTTCCTTCTGGATTCTGATCATCTTTGTGACGATCACATGCATTTCTCATTATTTGTAATTCTTGTATTCTACATCCTGTATTAGACAGTTACATATATTTCCCTGTCTTTATCATTCTTGAATTCTATATCCCACAATTGACGCTTGATGCATTTGATGATCGCATATATTTCTTCATGTTTGACATTCCTGCATTCTGTATCCCACATTAAGGTTTAGCATATTATGTTGCACTTCTTCTTCTTCCTATGATGATGTTTTTTCATCATGTCTTTGGCCTCCAGAATTTACTTGATGCTGAGCAGATATCGATGGTGTTCTTTTTCTTTCTGCCATGTCACTTTGTTTACCAATCATTTTGCCATAATAAACGCATAAGCAGAGGTCCATTTCTGAGACTGCCATAAAAAGTTTTGATCAAGACCAAGATGAAGGTTCTAGCCCTAGTGTTTCACAAGTTATCATATGACAGATGGATAGACCTTAGCATTATATATATATATATATATATATATATATATATATATATATATAT
>JANRMT010062850.1:902152-929052 GCA_026402145.1 Polypterus bichir lapradei
TGTATGTATATGTATGTGTATATATGTAGATATATATATGTATGTATATATGTGTGTGTGTATATATATATGTGTATATGTGTATATGTATAGATATGTATATATATATGTTTATATGTGTGTGTATATATACATATATATTTATATATATTTATATATATATGTGACAGCAACACTCATCACTCACAACAGTGACAAAACAATTACATTGACAATCATGTTACGTTATTTTCAAAATGTTTCATTTTCTTTTTCATTACTTCTTTAACACACTACTTCTCTGCTGCGAAGCGCGGGTATTCTGCTAGTATATATATATATGCTGCATATATATTATTGTCTCTGGGCTGCTGAGTTGCACAAAAGACGGGCAGGAGAAGGCTGGGCAGGCAGAACTTTCATTTGTTATTTTAGCAGTAGCAGTTGAGCCCTCAACCTTTATTTAACATCAGTACCTTAATTCAAATTCACAGCAAAGTAGACAACTTCCTAGTTGTCTCCATTTTAGAAACTCCAATTCTTGAGTTTAAAAGAAATTGTAGGTGTCTTCCTCGAAGGGACTCGACTGTAGAGAGAGAGGCTGAGCCCATGTCAGTGGTAGTCTGCACAGGACAGCACATGAGTGGCACTGGCTTTAAAGACTTGTAGTAACGTGCGATGAGTACTTTACGTGGTATGGCAGCTGCTAAACCAACAACTGCCATCCAGGGTGTGCTCTTTTTTGTATTAGAGTGCTGTGTTTCCCTGTAACTGCAGTGGCAGAAGTTGTGCCTGGGGACTGGATGCAGTGCGATCAGTCACAATACAAGTACAGTACATCCCCAAAATTCGTGGGGGTTGTGTTCCTAGAGCACCCGCGAATTATGGAAGTGGTTAAAAAAAATGCCTATTTTTATAGTTTAAACCCTAAATATGCCCCCAAAACACTTTAATTTAATTTCAAACTCAGCTTAATACATTACCTAAAAAAAGAATGTAAAGGTAAACCCGTATACTGTACAGTACTGTACTGCTATGTCTCCTGCAGTACTAGAATGTAAAATACCGATGTTACCATTATATGTACTATAATTCATTCAAGTGCGTTTTCATTGCCAGAAGCCTTAGAAGGTGCATGGTGTGTTGACGGCATCTTGGGGCTTTAACCCTTTAACTGCCACATACTTGGGGGTTAATGCATCCCTGGATGTAAAATACTTTTTTGCTGCACTTTGAGTAAACATCACAATTAACAAAGAAAAAGTGAAATTTTAATGGAACACATTTTTTTCATGCAAAGAGCATCACAATTACTGCAACACTGATCATTTTACACACTGCTAATGAACTGTAAAAACTATTTAAAAAACTACTGAAACAATATGTACAAAGTGCAACTGACGCCATGGATGAAATTCAGTAAATCACCGAGCCAACTGCGCTTGAACTGGCTCCACGCAAACACACAGAGGTGCACTGATGCTGGCAGGCTAGTCTAGTGCAGCGGCTCAATCCCAGGGACAATGAGGCTGCAGTGCTTCAAACAAACATGTCTCTTTCAGAAGTAAAACGAGCTCAGTATGCAGTTAGTTCTCAACTAAAGAATAGACAAACATCATAGGGGAGCACAACGGGAGCGGGACCCCCAACATGAGCAGAGAATGTCTGAGGGAGAAGAGAGAAACAAAGCAATCAGCCAAAAAGGACAGGTGCTGTTCAGGCTTTTAAGTAAGCGTAGTGTGAGAAGCATATCATGCGACAGAGCAACCGCAAGCAAGCCCAGCAAGTAAGGGAGCAATGTGAAAGTAGTCTATCAGCATTTTTTTAAGAGGGGTTTTTTGAGGAGCATCTGTGTCTTCTAGGGGTTCAGCCCCCCTGCTCACAAGGGACTGGCAGTGGTCATGAGCTGGCTGCTCAACGAATGTACGCCACTGACTGATGAGCTCCTGCATGCTCGCAAATGGCACCGGGAAACGACTATAGCCGGTTGTGGCAGTTTAAGGGTTAAGAGGAACAAAACGGAAAACACAAGAACACTCAGCTGGAGATGCATCACAGTCAATCAGCAGCAAGGAGAAATGAATAACGCTGTAGTGGTCTGGTGCCGCTAAGATTCACACCGTCGAGAAGACGGTGATTTATTTATTTTTATGGTGGAGATTCCAGGGATGCACCCAGCCTTGGCGCGACCCACACGCACTCACAAACAGAGACAAAAACAAAGCAAACTGGTAATCAAACAGCAAATAAAGATTGTAGTGAAAACCAATGAAATAAATAAAAACAACGATACCACCCCTGTTCCCCTTATGGCGAATACACATTAAATACAACAAAGCACAAACAAAACACACACAGTAAATCATGAAGAATGTTCATGAAAAACAGCAAAGGATGAAATGTAATGATGAAAATAGATAGTTCAGAGAACGGCACGTTGAATGGGAATGTAAAGATAGTCCTATTGCTCATTCCTGAAATAATGAAGACGGGTGGATGGGTTCAGGAGCGCTCCTTTCTTTGCAGGGTGGCCATGAATCCACTTACAATCCTCATGTACACAGGCAGATGGCAGACAATCCAGACGCCAACCACGAAAAACGATCCAGTACAAAATTAAGAAGTACAGGTAACCCAACAGAAGGCAGACAGACAAACAGAAACTTCTAACACAAATTACAAAAACTTTTTTTTTGCTTTTGGTCACCACACCCCTTTTTAACAGCTGCACTGACAGCCTTTGACCCCAACAGCCCCAGCAACCTCAGCAGAAGACCAATCAGAGCCACTGCAGGGACTACTGGGAGTGGCAGTTTCAAATTCTATTGGCTATTTTCACCATCCCAAGCTGCATTTTCCTCTATAGTTGCTTCCTGTTCCATGAAAAAAGGCATAAAAATTGCAGAGGATATTTGCGGTTTCTGCTAACAATTATTAGATACGTTCTAAGGAAAAATTTGAGAATGACTGAGGCCGCGAACTCTGAACCGCAACTTTGCAGGGTCTACTGTATTTATAATTCTTTTCTGTTATATTTTTTTCTACTGGTATTATTGTATTTTAATTAATGCCACATTGCTTTTAAATTCCTATATTTTATCATTATATCTAGAGTGACTGAAGTACTGTAATAAAGTAAATACAGGTCACCAGGTGTATTTTTGGTACACTTTATTAATTTCCTAGGGGAAATGATCTTTTCGCATGGCCTTTGGTGGTCAGAGCACAGGGTCTTCCATTGTACAGCACCCCTGGAGCAATTTTCAGCTTAAGTGCCTTACTCAAGGGCCCAACAGAGTAGGATCCCTTCTGGCAGTAACAGGATTTGGACCGACAACCTTCCAGATACCAGTGCAGATCCTTAGCCTCAGAGCCTACCCCATTTACTTCTTTCTCTTTTCCTGATTAACAGACTGAGGGTGCATCCCAAAATGGTGGACATAACAGTGAGAGTAAACTATTGTTGGCTGGTAGGTGGTTTTAATCAAAGTGTACCAGTCTCCATGTGTCCTGGTTATATTTGGGGATCAAGACATGTCAGCCTTTCAGGTTAGGTTATACAACATATCTGGGGTCACCAGGGTGTTGTTCAAGCTAAAGCTGGTGAGTCCCCATGTGGAGAACTGAGGAGTGATAAGCTGAGCAAATGTCACACATAATCCCTGTTTAAATGTGTGTGTGTCCGTGTGTGTGTGAAGTTTATGGTGAAAGTGTAGGCCAATCTAATAATAAACTAGGTGAGTTCCACTCATCCTACAATAAAACACTATCTGAACTCACTATGTTGGTTTAAAAATAACCTGTGATTTCTTGCTGAGCTAAGAAGTTGTACAAATTATGTTGTATTATGTTGATTTACATTCAGCACTGTTGTGTATTCCATTATGTCATTTTAAACTACTCTCAATTCTTACTTGTACAGAGGTGTCATACGATCCTGTTTATCAATAACATGTACCTCTGATTTACTAAGACCTAAGTACAGGGCCCCACCATGGACTGTGATCTGGGCCTAGTGTAGGGGTTGGAGTGATCCATAAAGCCATATTGCCTAGTGTCTTGTATTGCTGGCAGGTCTAAAGGGGGTTAGTAGACAAACACCAATTCAACCAATAAAGCCACTCATGAAGGTTTTCAACATCCATTCAAACTTTTACTGCTGGTACAGTGACAATGGCAGCCGGTCTGTTGTCAGATCTCAGACACTGTTGAATAAGCTTCTCATTGGACGAAGATAATGGATGAATGGAGAGATGGATGGATATATTTCCATTACTTATTTTGCTCTTTGTTGGACTGATATCCATCTATCTTGTACCTGAAACCGAAAATATGAGATCCAGTCTGTCACCATGAACTGAATTAAGTGGGTATGAGAAGCTTACAGTATGTTAATTGTTTTCCTTAAACATGTGTATTTCCTCTTTTCATACAGTGTGGTCATTTCAATCGAATGATGTACTTCAGCAGCCAATGGACCAAAGGTCTTTAGGTGTCCACAGTGGACATTCTTTCTATAACAATTTGTGGTCTTGCACAATTTACAAGGTATCATGTAATCAGTTAATTTATCCTCTATCTAACAGGCTGGGGACTGTTCTGGCAGCATCAGGTGCAAGTTAGGTGCCAATCCTGGACAGGATGCCAGAGGATCTAAGTGCATACTAATTCATATAAGGCACGTTTAGAATTACCAGTTAACTCACTAATATACATGCCTTTAAGATTTGGGTGGAAAAGAAGAATAACTGGAGGGAAAATCTGCAAATGTCATAGGGACAATGTTCAAGCTTCACACCGTCAGTCACTGGCCGTGATTCAGAACCATAATGCTACGGTTTTGAGGCTGAACACTGTCCTCTCACACCATCTGCTATATAATCCATCAACCTTTCTATTACAGGTGTTTGAGAGGCGGAGTTAAATTGTCACGTGGGCGGACTTAGGTGCCGCCTGCTGCGGAGTGAAGCATTTTATATAGCTGGAAAGAAAAGAGAAAGAGCATGCTTGTTCTCAGCGTCTGTTTGAAGTATTCATTTGCAGTTCAAATTGTTAGACTTCCTTATGAATTGTGTGTGTTAAACAAAGCAATACCACACATGTGGTCACATCTAACTACATATTAAAGTCTTGGAGTAAAATTTACTCTCCAAGTGTTTTAATCGACATTCCGTAATGAAGGCCAACTATTCCTGCACAGCCAGTCAAAGCCATTTAGTTTTCTCCCCTAAAATGGGGTCACATTGAAAAACAACCTATCTTAACAGCACTGTGTTGTGGTCTTCAGCAAGTTAAATCCATTATGTTTAATTTTCTTGCTGTCATCTTAATGAAGCCATACTGTGTTTCACATCATAATTTGCTTTCAAGGACTCCATGTGATGGGATACCCATCAAACACAGAGTTCACACACAAACACCATAATGAATTCTGTACCAGGTTAACATCATGTAACATTCACATCTTAGGGATTTGAAATCAGCACCCAGATGAATCCCTGTACTTACTCAAGAAAACTCAGCAGCCTAAGGACTACATATGGAGTTTTATATTTGGCTGGTGAATGAAAGCTTCAGTTGCTGTGCCATGTATCACTAAACAGCCATAATCGCTAGTTACCTGCCACAGAAGTGTGTGCTCACTCCCAACGACTTCACCCGCAGGTTTTCTGCCTGGCAGCCTGCTGTTGCTGCTCTATGTTGTTGTTTTCAAAATGATCCTTACATTAAGCAAATGAAGGTTCATATCATGGGTGTGCTGAATGAACAGCAACTGTAAAGCTATCATCCATTGTTTCATGAAGGATTTTGTCACGATGGCTGATGTTGAAAAATTGTTACATGCTATGTCGCTTCATTGAGTATGAGAATTAGGAAAATTTTGCCAGGATGAATTAAAAAGGCAGTATTTTAGGCACATGGATGGATGTTCCCAAGAGAATATTTCCCTTCTTTTGCTAGTGAACAAGTCCCATCAAGTCATTCGCTGATGGCAGCTTTTAGTAATTGTTGGCTCTCTGAGGCAGATAATCAATTGGATTTACTTTTAATGTGGTGAAATTCAAATGTGGATGTTTTGAGAATTAACATTGTCTTTCCTTAAAGGCTGCTTGTGCATTGCTGTGCATGACATGATAAAGGAGAGAATAACACTGGAGTGTAAAATAGTTATTGTACATGTGCTTCCCCATAGAGACCCGTGAAGTGGCTAGCGTGTAGCGGCTGCCCGGGGGTTGGTGAGTGAAGCGAGCAGGTGGCAGGCAGAGCCTCTTAGTTTTATTAAACAAAATTACCTTCTTACAGGCTTCTTCCATGATAACTTATCTCCTTCTTCACTCCACTCCTGACTCTAACTTCTCTGGATGATGTGAAGAGCCCCTTTTTATCATGGACTTGGGAGAACTTCTGGTACATCAGCACGGTAACCAGGAAGTACTTTCAGATTATGTGGAACTTTCCTTAGTACCTTCCCCAGGGCAGTGTACTGGGGGGAACACATGGCAGCCGGAAACATGCTCCCTCTGTCCTTCTGCTATAGTGGCTGTCCCAGTTCAGAAAGGAAAGGTCATCCATCGCTAGGATGCCAGCCCACCCATAACTTTTATTACAGCTTATACAGTGGAGGTTAGACAATAGACAAAACACACTGTGTAGGTAGGTGGTCCCCTTGGTGTTGTAGAATGTGTGAGGGATCTCTGTTTTACCCTCACCTCTCAACCAGAATGCCAGAAATATGAGGTTAATAAATTGACAAAGGTTTACATTAAATAACTTTCACTTTCTCTACAATAAACCAATTAATATAATTTATTCAAAACATAGTGATAACAGAAGATGAATTTTTGCAAATAGATAGATAGATAGATAGATAGATAACAACACAAAACATAAATCCATACTAGCTTAGTTGAACTTTGTCTCTCCTAGAGAAAATGGCACATAACTTATGAATTTGGATCTTTCAATTCATGTAATCAAGATGGATGCGTTCTTTAGCCAGTTAATACGTTTTTTGTGTCTGCACCACAAAGTTGATGCTCATTTGCGCACAGCTTGTCTATACTGGCTTATCCCCTACACAGTCTGTTTTGTGAGTGTGTGCGTGTTAGAAGTTGCTCTGAACTTTCTTATTAAATTAAGAAGGAAAAACATAACAGCTATAAACTTATCCTTCTATTACTTTTCTTTTACAGTAATACCAATCACCAGATCATATTAGCTGGCTTTATCCTAACTAGTAAGTTACAATTAATTAAACTATGTGTACATATGGTTTGGTTCCTGTTGATTCCTGCTTCTTCCAATTCTTCCATGTTGGCTTACTCCAGCACACGTGGTTGGATGTTCAGGGTGTGTTCTCTTTGCTCAGAAGCTCTCCTTCTTCACCTTAGTTTCTCCTTCTGGCTGCAATCAGTACTGTATTTTCTCAGACATTTCACACACTGTGGTCCTCTTTTTCTAGCATAAAATGTACATCTGCTGGGTAGATAGGCAAGTCCCATCTTTAGCAAGACAAATGCATGACATTCATATGGTCTCTCTCTTGCTTGTGTAACTTGTTTTGTTTAGCAAAGTTTGGACTTGTGGCACCCTCCTCTACCTCCAATAATGCCAGTTTTCATTTCTTGCAGTCAAGCACCAGGTTACTTTTTGGAGTAAAAGGGATTGCTCCAGTCTTTGTTATGGCCACACCCTAGGCGACGGGGTTCTTGTCATCGAGAAGAAGTTACCACCAGGGTGGGAGCATTGAGCATACAGAGAGTAGAGATCTGGTGTTTGTAATGCCTTATTAAGGAAGGAGTCGACGTTTTACCATTTATTTTCTTGGTTCACAAAAAGTTTTGTCCATTAAGTTTAAGTTATGACTCTTTGTTCACTAATCAAGTGTTTAAATGGTGCACCGAGGAGACATCTCTGGATGCCATTTGCCTGTGATTCTTCTGTCTTATCAGATGAGACTCAGAAACTGCAGTCCAAAGAGAAGCCCTGTGGAGAGAACTGACACTTGAGCTGAACTTAAGAGTGTCTGGCAGCTGCTTTTAAACCTCCTTAGCACATCGTTAGCATTAAGTTTATACCTCCCAAGAAATGAGCCAAAAGTGATGAAGTTTTTACAACAACAACAAAAATGTTATTATGTGTAACAGAAACACTTAAATACCAAAACATCAGAACAGAATGTAATACATAATTTAGTTGTCAAAATAGCTCTATGACACAGCAATAATCACAACATAATTACAGTAGGAATGGTATGTGAGTGTCCACTGCTGTACTGATGCACATTTAATATACAGCGTCATGTGATACAGGTTTTGGAATAGACACCAGCGTACATAGACACTGTTTGAGCAAATATTGAAAGATTTTTTGTAATATTCCAGATGTATCCAGAGCTTGCTCTGTACAGCTTGTAGAACTTAATACCAGGAGTGGTCTTCCCCCTCCACTGGTCCAGTTCCAATTGAAACGTCAGAGGTGCGCCTTGTTAATGTGATATAGATAAGTGAATCTTCATCAATATCCAGGTCTTCCAACAAAGGTTATGACTGCAGGCCAATAGCTCCTGAAGTCTACTTCCTTCTTTACACTACCCCAGCAGGAGGTGCCATGTAATCCTTATAGTTCAGTGGTCTAAACCCACACTAAGCCCTGCTCCTTTCTGTTTACCAGAGCCGTTTGCTTTCTTTGTGATTCCGCTAGAGTGAACCTCTTATGTTGTTTCAAAACTTACTTGAGTTAGAACAGGTATATGTAACTGAATGTACACAATTACTTCAGCTATCCATGCAAATCCATTATTAGGCAACATCTTATGAAAGTATACATTGAACAACACGTTTATCCGTAAACATGATTACAAGGTTACAAGGTTGCAATGGTGACGTGGGATCCTGATCCTTTAAATAAAAGCATTGGTTGTGTGGAGACACCAGAAGGCAGCAGTACTTGGTGGCTTCACTCTATTTTGGAAAATCATTAAGAGCTAAGTTACTGTATGTGCCTGAAAAACAGTTTATCCAATAACTACAGTAAGGGGTAAAAAATGCCTTCATGCAAAAGACCACTGAGCCTTGGGGTGAGCTGGAATGAAGACTGACTGCTGTGATTGGGGGTACATAGGAAGAGGATTCCATTTGATTCTCTAACAACGCTTTTGTTTGTTGTCTTATGTTTTTTTCACAAAAGTAATTATCTTTAACTGGATGTTTAAAAATGGAAAATAGATTATCATGACACTTCTTTATTGTTCAGTTATGCTCTTTCCTCAACATTCTTCATATTTGGCTCCAGTGCCCCAGGGTTTTAGACCAAGGGGGCCCATCTGCCAGTACCATTCAGTAAAATGAATGGTGGCAACTCTCCTCACAGCGTCTGTCTTCTGCCACATTGCTCGCCAGTTGCTGTCTTAGGGTTTAGCTTGGATGTCTGCCACTTTCCCACAGGCCTTTTTGATATGTCCTTGGATCCAGCCAAGCCTCTTTTGGCTCATGTTCTCAGGCACACTTTTTCCCCGAGGATCTGACATACCATAAAGAGGCTGAAGCATATTTAAATATAAAACAACGCAGGCTAAAGGAGGCTGGCAGGCCACATGTTGGCTTGTCACTTGAACAAGATGCTGTAGATTTTAACCACAGTCTTAACATTTGTATTTTCTTTTAATGACTTTAAATTACTCCCTGAAGTTTTCCTTTGGAGAACGTCCACAATATAATCTGCCTGTCCATTTTGATAGTAACCATCACTGGACACAACATCCCAACATCTTAACACAGAGGCAATTTTCTAATACCAGCCATTTAAGGGCTGTGAGAGGAAACCAGTTTGAGCAGATCCAGGACATGTGAAATCCACACAAAAGAATCCAATTCCCAACCAGTGACCCTGGGCTTGAGGTTGCAGCAATCCTCCCCAAAGTGCTGTCTTTACCCATCAGCTTTATTTTCACTCACACGTCCATTTACTCAACCCACTTAATCATCTTGGTAACAATGGGTGCAAGGCAGGATCTAATATCCACCTTAATAAAATGATTAGGGTCAGTGGATCTCTCTGTTTGTCCATCTGGTTGTTATGCTAGCGCCATTCCAAAGGATGGCACACTACAAACATTTATAGTAATAAATTGCATTTCATTTTTAAATCTAACAGGTGGTGCATCACAAATATTAAAACTGCTTTTGTGAATTCCATTCCAAATGGCATTGATGGTGCTCTGCCAACAATAATGTTGAGGTCTACATTAATTTCTTAGGTAGCACAGCTAGTCTATGCTATAAAAGAGTAAATGTCAGCATGTCTGTTTGTGTGTCTGTCCAGTTGCTATGTCTCTGTCATTCCAACAGATGGTGCACCACAAACATTAACACTGCTTTTATGAATACCAAAACAAATGGCATATAACAGAGACATATAACATATAACATGGCCTACTGCAAACATTAATGCTGAGGTCTGCATTGATTACTTAGTTTTCATCCCGTCATAGTTTGTATATATAAATGTTTATATTGTCATGAGACTGCTGAGCAATGCTTTGTTATGGACAAATATTTAACTGAGAAACTGCCAATGACCACTGCAGAAGTTCCAGTTGTGGCACACATTTGCCAAGTGTGAACTTGGTACCCCAAATGTTTCTGCTTTATCTTGTGTGCATTCTAACTTCTGTTTAGGAGGATTATACAGCACACTGAGCACAACTGCACTTGCAGGACCACTTCTGGAATACCGTATGCAGTTTTATTACAAGGAGGACATACAGTAAGTTTGAGAATGGAGGCGACACCCCAGTGGAGAAATTTGCGTGAGAAGTCCATGCTATAGCAATTTAGGATATTAAAAATGTTCCTTTTATTTTTAAAGTTAACCATTTAAGGAAAAGCAAAACAAAACAAAACAAAACATCTTGACTGTGTATCAAGAATGAACGTTTTGTTCAAACGCTGGGGCACAGAGTAACCGCTTTACTCAAGACACAATGGCTGGTGAGCATCTTGAGGCTGAAGTTTTCTATTTCCAGGTCACTCATACACTATTGCCCAGTTGCCATTCATGGTCTGCTCAATAGATTGTTGCTGGTGCCATCCCACCATGAACTTCAGTGTAGATCTCAGTTGCTAGGTTACAATCCTACACATGCAGCATTGGCAATCAGTAGCTAGGATACAAGGAGTGTGGTGTGTGTGTGTTGGTGTGTGCGTGTGTGTGTTGTGTGTGTGTGTGTGTTTAAGGGTATCCTGCCCAGGGTCTAACAAACAAAGGATGGCTCCCATTTTCATCAAACAAATAATCATATCAGCACACATATGACTAAAATGAAGACAAGAAAGCTCAGCGAACAATGCAAATGTTTTCAGTGTCTGTACTGTCCTGACTACATTAGGCTTCACATTTCAGGTTACTGCTTTTTATTATAACACCTATAAGCATGACAGAGTTTGACACCTAAAGGACAGTATGTGATTTGCAAAGATTCCTATTACTGTTGAATTTGAGGAGCGGCCCACTGTGTGTGTGAGAGACGCAGGCATTCATCGCTATAACACATTACATTACATTTTTTGTTTGATAGATTCCTGGGTGTGAATGCTTCTGCCTGGAGCAAGCCATTATGGTATAAAGCTTAGTAATGGATAAGTTTTCGTTAAAAGTAATGGGCTGTGTTTGATATTGATGAGCAAACAGAAGACTTAAACAATGCCGATCCATTTTTTGATAATATAAAGCTTGTTTGGGAAATGATGGCCTGTGCTACAAAACTGGCAGTCTTTGTTCTGCAGTTGAAAAGGTGTGCTCAAATAAGAATAGTAACAGATAAACCAGACTTAAATGACTGATGATTTTCTTTCCCATTTCATTGTAACACACTTAGCCATTATGGATAACAAAGTTTCAATTGGTTTTGACAAGCTGTTTAAAGCTGGTTATTGATGAGCATTGCCTAGCTATTAGTGAGGAGTGAACTGATCGAACTCACAAGGTTTCGCTTCGCAAAGTAATGTGCAAAACAAATTGTGCTTCACAACAACAGAAATTTGTGTTATTAGCACATGTATTTTCATCTTGTCTGCAACATTTAACTTTATTTGTAAAAGCATGGAATAAATTATTATGACCCGGAACATTGAAAATTCTGGGTGCACCTAGGGAGCATGAACCCAACTTACTTGGATCAACTTAGGGAACTGGGGAAAGTGAGTGCAGACAGTGTTACCTTATGGAAGTTTTATTTAATATATAATAATCTTTTATAAATTATTACAAGTATATATAATTGAAGCCATAACCTAAACACAAGGAAAAGGATTGACTGTAACTCAAGAGTTAACTAAATGTAACTTATAGCTGAAAACGCAAGAGGTCTCTGCCTCATCTTAGAGTAGTTGCCAATGTAATTTTCCATGGTTAGAATGATGTAAATAAGTAACAAACACCCCTCCAGAAAGCAGGGATAAATGGAAGGGGAAGCCCATACACTACTCCTATGAAGCGGTGCTAAGATCAACAGGACAATCTGTAAAACACCCCTCTTAACAAAGAGGTGTTCAGAATCAAAGGATGATCAACATGAGTCAGAAATTACCACTGCCATTAGTTGATTGGAGGTGGTAATAAAGTTCTGCATATTAAGAGTCAGGTGACATCATGCATTAAATGAGGTGATGGTAATTAGAAAAAGTATAAAAGCAGATTGATTGTTTTATTGATTGCTCCCTCCATGGACTGAGACATTTATGCATAACTCTGTGAAAATAAATAATGTTCTGCATGGGCTCCATGGTTGCCTTCTTTGAAGATGGAGGAAAGTTTTTTCCTCGACAACCTTGGACTAAAATTAGAGGTGCGAGGCACACACGGGCAGTGCAGAGATGGATGAGAGTGTGTGGAGCCACTTGGAAGGCACCGTGGAACATCTGGGCATCACTGGACGGTGGCCGAGGAAACAGTTATTGGTTTTGGCTGTGGAATAGCCCCTAGAGAAAAATGTTTGTTGCTTTCCACCACAAAAAGCAAATTTTAGTGAATTTAAAGTGTATTAATTTTAAGGGCATTTTCACAAAATTGTATGCTGAAGCATTCAACATACTAGCTATTTTATACAATATAGTGAACTTATAATTAATTGATAATAGGAATAATAGAAGTTGCACCAACAAAAGGAAACTTTTCATTCTGTTAAGCATGCTTAGTTAAATAGCTAAGTTGTCTCAACATCTTATCTAGATACACCAAGGTTTCTTCTTATTTATTGTTTCAGCTAAACAATACCAGTTTTTATAGCAATTTGTTCGAAAATTGTTTCTTAGAAGGTCACTTGAATGATTAATAAACCTTAGAGACATCCAGAACTTTAAGCGACCACCTCAAAAAAAACCCTATTAGCCGTATTTAATTTCCTGTTGCAAAAGTCAGCTTTGCCCAATTCGATCCACTGACCAGCCTTTGTTGTCTGAGTTTCCCAGATTGCATTTGTAATTGAGTTTTGTGTTGCAGCACTGGATCCTAACTTCCCTGTAAGGATCTGAGGGCTAACTTTTGAAGGTGATTGAACCTGAGCCTAACGCAATTCTCATCATTACACTGTCAGTTCAAGCAGCTAGCTATAAACCAAACAGACACAGAGCTAACAAGTAAAAGCAAGGAAGTGGCTGCAATAGTAGGGAGCTGTGTGTGCGTGAGGGGCGGAAAGGATAATCCTCTTAAAAAAATAAAAACAAAATCGAAAAACAAGTAAACTGTTCAGTCATGAAGAAGAAAATTAGATGACAGAACCATTAGTCTTGTGTTATGTTAATCTTGTTTAGTAGGGCCAGATGTATGTATTATACATCTGGAGACAGCCATGCGTGATTTTGGCTAAAATGAGGGTGGGAACAATAGAATGGTTCGCTGAAGTTGAAATTTCTAAATCAATCCCATGCTTAATGAAGGCAGAGCTCAAAGAAGGGACAGTGATTTAAACAGCAAAGAGCAATGGTGCTCATGTCAGTGTCTGCGATTACAGCAGATCAGCCATCTATGGCTGTAAACCCCCCAAAAAGGATCCTGGCAGATATAAAATTGTATTGGGTTGTGTCTTGGAGTGAAAAATCTTTAATCTTTCAATCTGCAGACTGCTTATATTGAGTTTTTAATTATTTTACTCAAACGAACTAGGATGAACTGAATTTACAGAACTTTAATTACGGGCATTGCAAGCATCCTTTCTCATACACTCTTCCTCTACTGTACTAGTAAATTATAACCTTAGCACATCTGTATTAATTGGTTTGCAACTTAATGGTGGAGAGAAAGGAGGCAAGTACACTCCACAGTGTCACAGAGCCACAGACCGTTTTAAGTACTGTAGTTTACAACCTGGGGACGGATGGATGCCGCAGGACTAGAAGTTACAGAATTAGTTTATATCTTGAGAAAGCAAGAAGTACTGATGTATTTAGAAGATTAAACACTTTGATTGGAGTCATTCATTAAAAGGACAAGACAGCCAATCAAATGAGTATAATATCACGTGTTCCAGAATCCCACACGTGCATTTTAACATAACTATAAAGGGGCCGACAGAAAGGCAACAGAGGAAGTGAGGTCAAAGATTGAGACCCATGTGACCATTTCATTGACATCGGAGAAAATAACTTTTGAAAAACACAGACTGCAAAATGAAAACCCGCCCAGGAAGACATCCTCTCCTTGATATTTCTGATTTTCAGGGAGATTTTCTTTTATATCCAGACTTTGCTATATTATTTCTATTATGCATTCTTCTATTTGGTGTTTGTATACATTAATAAATACCAGTGATGTGCGGTGAGGTTCATGGCTGGTGAGGCACTGAGTCCTTCAGAGTCAGATTTACAAATATATGAACCCAAAAGAATAGCTTATTGACTATTCAGTTGGCAGCATGCACATTGACTTATCTCATCAGCATTCTTTACACACACACACAAATAGGTAAGGCACATATTTGGCTAAGAAAGAACTGTACATTTATAGTGGTGAGAGCAGAGATAGCGCATTTACTCTGCACCCTCTGTGTTCTGAATTTGCCACTGGAACTCCATAATTCATACTCATACAATACAAATGAAAGTATAGAGTGATATGCAAAAAAAAAAAACAGATTTCAATTTTGATCATTATTGAACTATTTAGTATTTTTAAAAGCTTTTTATTTTGATGCTTTAATCAATTTTAATAGATACTGTTCAACAAAAGATAGTAAAAAAACAAAAGAATATTTTATTTATGGCTAAAATTTAGTTTTTAAATATTGGATTGTTTTCTTCTTAGTCTGATCCCATTTTTTTTTATAACATTGAAAACCGTTTATGGTCCTAACTTTATTTGTAAATGAAGTCCATGTGTCTATCTTTGTCCACGAAAATCTCCGTCAAATTCTTGAAAAAGTCCCTCCTTATTTTCCTTTAGTTTTAAAAATCTTAATCTTCTATTTTGGTAGTGAGTCGGAACAAAAAATAAAAATAAACTGATCGCTGCAGCACTTGAATTTCTGATATTGCTAATTTATAGAGCATCTGCGTAGAAGAACAGCAGCAACGAGCACCTATTTGGCTCACATGCACTCCCTTTGGAGCAGCCCGGTACTGTCTGCCTCACTCTGTGCCTTTTCACTGCGGTTTTATGTCCGATCAGCAAGATTAAATATGTCACACACATTCATTAAAGATATTAGCCAGACTGTGAAAAGTCAGGGTGTATAATAAAAGTGTATGCAAATGTTATATTGGCGACATACAGAGAGACAGCAACAGGCACGCTCCAATTGCATGCATCAACTCAGAGTGCGAGGGAGAGCGCAGTCCATGGTGAGGTGAGGCTCGCCTCTGCCGCCCCTAGCGTTTCTCTGCTGTATTCTTCACTGACAAGAATCTCTGCCTGTAATGCTGGAAATATCATGATAACATATGAGGTTGTAACCAGTGTGGCACAACCAAAACCTCCATGTTTGATCAAAATGCATATGTAATATAAGGGTGGTTAGTGCTGCAGAAGGCTGGATTCGAATCCCAGGCCCAATCTCTACATTGTGATGGGGTGGCAGAGGTTTCACTTTCAAGTGATGCTCTTCTTGCAGAGAAAATACACTTTCTTGTAAACTTAAATCAAGACAGAGCCAGATGAAATGCGCTGATATAGAAGACTTGGATTTCATGTTAATAAAAGTCTGTTTAAATGCTTGTTTCTCTAATAGAAGATGTCTTTCCCCACAGGGGTGCTTCTCTCTTTTCAGAACCTTGCAGAAGGCAGTGTGCTAGCCCCTTGCATGGCAGCAGCACTAAAGAAAATAGCTTTGAGTTTTACTGAATTTGATGAAACAGAAGCAGAGTCAGCTAAAGATTTGCCAAGTTTACTTTTAGGCTTTTAAGTTTTGTTAAAAGACTCTGTAATTGTTCACACAAGCCTGGGGTAAACTGTGCTTTAAAAAGTCACTGGTTGACAGTTTATTTGTGCAGATTGTGACAATATTTATGAAGCTTGCATATACAGGTCTTTGTGGGAACTCGTGTGTGGGTATGTGACTGTGCCCTGGTGCCCTGTCTAAACCTGATACTTCCCTTGTGCTTGATGTCTTCAGGGTAGGCTTTGTCCCCATTATCCTCAGTTCCAATGTTGCCTTAAGAATGGATGAATGACTTAATGTAACATTCTCAAAGCCACGTAATGCACTTCAGGGAAGTGTGGGCAGTGCCAGTGCTTGGTTATTTTGTACCGTAGGCCAAACTTATTAGTGCACCAACCAATTGTTCGGTAGCTAACCAGTGCGGCTGGGCTATTCCTCCTTTTATAATCTGTGCCCTAGGCGAATGCCTAATTCACCTTAATGATGGTGTCAGCCATGAGAATGGGGGTAGAGCCCATCCTGGTAGCACCTGGCACAAGGTAGGAAAAAGCCCTAGAGAGTATGGTAGTCCATTGCAGATCCAACTTAAAGCAGCCACAGTTTTAAAATTTTCAATTACCTAACTGACCTGGAGTGTAACTTGACATGGACAATAACCAAATTAAGAATTTGATAGAGGGACATTGAATCTTATAGATACCAATGCTACCCACTATGCCATTGTGCTGCTGGAAGGATGATGTAGGATGGAAAATCTGTGTTTCCTGTAAAGCAGCTATCAATTATGAGGCTTTTGTGCAAGAATAACAGGTTTCTTTTACATACTTAAACAACAATGAAGATTTAAAGCATCAAAGAGGATCAAGTCAGACATTTTGACCTTATTTATTTCAGTTCTGGACTTAAGAGATTGCAGCACTGTACTGTACGCCTCAGTGATCTCTCGGCATTAAAGCTTGTTGGTTATTTCAGAGCTGACCAAATCCGTATAATTTGATGGACAAACTATTCTTAACTTGTTTTTTTAAATTCTTAACTCTCTGTTACAGTACCACACCAAAAAGCTGTTCAGGATCCTGTGGGTTCAATAATTTATCGCTCTATAAATTGACTTTATTTAGCATGCAAGGGATATTTTATAAATATATCTAACAATGGGGGTGACTTACTGGTTTCCCTAAGTTCACAAAGAAGGCTAAAATAATTTAACAAAATGGTCTACCAAATTGCTGTGTTTTCTAACTTTTTGTTATCCGTCTACACAAAAACAATCTCCATAAAACACAGTTAAGGAAGTTTTCTTCCATGCTGATGGTATCCTCAGCGCAGTACTACCTTTGGAAGCCTTAAATCTGTTATCAATGAAGGCATGGCCTTCTCAGTTTGGAAGCAGCTGGCACCTTTAATTGTAACCCAAACATTGGCTTTCATTGCCACAAGGCCAGCACAAAAAAGGGAGCTAAATATCTATGGACAGCCCGTGAGTCAGTCATGAACACAAACCAATTCATCTGCTGGTCCCTCCGGATTACTCACTAACATACAATATCATGAATTCCTCCGAAGACAACAAGTTGGAACCAACAACAACAGGCTGGCTGGCTCCTGGGCTCAGGGTTGACAGGTCCTGCAAATATTTCCAGCTCAATGCCTGATGGTGCGCTGTGGACCAGCCTAAATAATTGACAGCTGGGGAGTTTGTCCCCTTGGAGCTTCACAGCTGTCAACATCCGCTGCCATTAGAGTATTTGCGTTGTTGAAGTCTGGAGGGACGTGCCATTCTTAGAGTGTGCGTGTTGGACGGGGGTTTAAAGGGTGGTCACACGAGACTTTCTCAAACACCAAAAAAAAAAAACACAAACCACTTAAACTAATATTTTTCTCCACACAACAATTTCAAAAATTGCTAGAATGAAAACGGTAATGGGTGGCGCAGCGGTAGCGATGCTACCTCGCAGTAAGGAGACCTGGGTTCACTTCCCGGGTCCTCCCTGTGTGGAGTTTGCATGTTCTCCCCGTGTCTGTGTGGGTTTCTTCTGGGTGCTCTGCTTTCCTCCCACAGTCCAAAGACATGCAGGTTAGGTGCATTGGTGATCCTAAATTGTCCCTAGTGTGTGTGCGTGCCCTGTGGTGGGCTGGCACCCTGCCCGGGATTTGTTCCTGCCTTATGCCCTGTGTTGGCTGGGATTGGCTCCAGCAGACCCCCATAACCCTGTAGTTAGGATATAGCGGCTTGGATAATGGATGGATGGATGAAAAAGGTAATGGTGTTAAAACCACACATCTGGCAACCCTGCCTGGGGGTGCAAGTGCTTTACCTTTAAGGACTGCTGGCCTAGCCTTTTTTCTCTCTACAGCTGCTGGACCAAATCAGCTCATGGCAAGATGATAGAGACCCAAATAGACAACACCTCATGCATAATCTCCTGGACAATCTGTTTGACGCCAACGCCTTGGTTTCCACTGCTCAGCAACACTGGACTCCCCCCACCTACCGTATGTCACTAAGAGAAAATTATTTAAATTGTGGAGGGAATCCATGCATAATCAGAAATCCCAATTCATGGAGCTTAACCTTTTCACCCGACGCTACAGATTTCATCCAGACAACCGGCTTGGCCTGACCCAACCCCATTAGATTGGACTACCAGTCAAGCATGGCAGAATGAGAAGAACTCAGCCTCAGTCCTGAATAAACATCTCGTCATCAACCCAACATGTGTCCACATGGCTTTACCGTTCCTTGTCACTTACAGTACACACTACATGGAATTTACATGGGCCACACATACATGAAGATTCAGGGGTGACCCTCTTTATGATTGTGGTGCACGGTTGATGATTCTTCTCATTGTTGATGACTGCCATCTGATTATCAACAACAGTGTCTAGCATCATACAAAAAGTGAATGTCAAAATGTTTTACAAGAGCTAAAAGAAATAATTTGAATTATAAAATAAATAGATAACAACATTAATAAAAATAAATATACATACATATTGTCAAGCTTGGGTCACAGAGCTGCACAGTAGACTAGAAAAAGGGATCAAGTTTCCAAGGTACAAAATCTTTATTGCTGAACTGGCAGATACAGACACAAGACTTTATAAAGAAGGGGATTATCAACAGCAGAACAGCACACAAGTTACAACTGTCAAACGTGGAGGTCCAGCTCCCCTCTCCAGGTTAAAAGAACACAAAGTCCTCCTCATTAAGTGGGTTCGGCAGCTCGGAATCAGTGACTGGGGCAGTCGTAATCTGAGTGATAGAGGAGAGTGAGCCGTTAGATGACTGGAGTTCAAACTTTTAAACGTTGTAAACCTTCTGAAGGCCAGCAGCTGATCCCACAAAACGGGCGGGTAAAGGTGAAATACTGTTTAAGAGGGAGTTTCTGAAGGGCAGCTCTGTTTCTTTGAAATAGGCTTACTGTTTAACATAGAGACAACTTGCAGTTAAGGGCGCAAGAGCGTGCAGCTGGTGGCGGTGCTATGCATAAGGAAAAATGGAGCAGGAGAAGTACTGAACTGCACATGAGTGATGATTGTTATAGGCAGTAAACCGGTGGCGACACTGGTCAAGCCCCACCAACCAGCTTTGTTTACACCTCTGTGAACTAAGTGCCATTCTAAACCAGGCTTAGCTAGCCGAGAGACAACAGCCTTTACATGTGTAGAGCCAGGATGATGACGACCAATAAAATTAAATGCCTATAAGCTAATGAACCACTTTGTGAGTCGGGAATTCATATCATTCTGTCTGTAGAGCCACTGAAGAAGAGCGTGATTGGTGAACAGGGTAAATTTACAACGCCACAAGTAATAACAAAGTGCTTCCACAGCCCATTTAACGGCCAAACACTCTTTCTCAATGTTTGAGTAATTATGCTCCCTGGGAAGCAGTTTTCTACTCGAATATGTGATGGGATGTTCCTCACCATCAAAAACCTGAGACAGGACAGGCCCCAAACCAAATGCACTAGCGTATGTCTGCAAAATAAATTCCTTAGATTGTGCTTCTTGTGTGGAGTTTACATGTTCACTCCGTGTTCACATGGAAGGGCTCTGGTGTTCACCCACTGTCCAAAGACATGCCATTTATGTGAGCTGACGTTGTTAAAATGGCCATTGTGCATGTGTGTGTGTGTGTTCTCCCTATGATGGACTTTTACCCTGTCCAGGTGTTGTTCTTGTGCCTGCTGATTTTTGGTTCCAGCTACTCCATGACCCTGTCGTGCTTAAGAAGATGAATGGCTGGAGTTGTCAGAATGATACCACCATTACCTTTTTCATTCTAGCAAATATATTAATAACAAGGCCTTGTGAAGCAACAACCATGTAGTCACAAGAGCAACTTCCCTGCCAATACTGCAAATAGTTATACCACTGGCCACATATAATATAAAATCAGTTCTACAGGACATGGGCAACCTGTTTCACAATCCTAATGATGGTCAGAACACATTTCACTATGAACAGAAATCTATCAGCTTTATCTGACTGACAAACCTCCAATCAAATGGCTTGGCAGTAGAAGCATATTCTAATGGTATTTGTTTTCCCCGCACACTATGAAATACCTTCTTATTTGACAGAGCATCCACTACTTGCTAGGAGACAATTGCATTTTCATCCTGCACTCTGTTCAAATTCCGCATAATAAGGTGTCCGCTTACTACTGGTAACAGCTGAGGCTTTGAGTGGAGAAGCTCCAGGACTCAGGAGTCACTCGAAAGCTCATCCTGTAGATGAAGAAAAAGAAGAAGACACTACTGTTACAAAACATTCAGAGCTCTTTACGTAGAGGGGGAGCCACTTCAACCACCACCAATGTGCAACATCCACCTGGTTAATGTGATGGCAGCCATTTTGTATCAGTATGCTCAACACACATTAGCTATTAGATTGTGAAGGGGTAAGAGTTAGTTAGCCAATAAGGCATGGAGGATGATTAGGGGGCCAGAATGACCAGGTCGTAATGGACAATTTAGCCAGTAACACTCTACAGTTTACAAAGGATGCCCAGGGATGACCACAGAGAGTCAGGGCCTCGGTTTTACATCTCAATCAGAAGGACAGTGCCAATTTTTACAGCACGGTGTCCCAGTCACTGCACTGGAGCTTTGGGATTTACACACAGACCACAGGTTAAGTGCCCCCTGCTGGCCTCACCCACACCTTTTTCAGTTGTACAATCAGTTCACCTTTGGTTATTAAGAAGGGCCTGATCTCTAAGTGCCCCCCTACTCCTACACAGTCTAGGCTGCAGCTCCATGTGGTAGTGCTGTCCACATTCAGGCTGGATACTGAAGATTAAATGTTTACTCATACTGGCCATTAATCTGAGTGACACTGGCTCATTTTTCTCATTTTCTGTGCCCTGGCTGTGTTTCTTGGGTAGCACATCCATTTCCTGGAAAACGATAAGGTATGCTACACTTATGCTTTTAAATTTAAAAATCTATTTTAAAATCTGAGTCGCTATGCTAGAGTTTACCAGTTTGCGTTTGGAAAGTGACAATGTCTGCTTGGCTGGACATCCATTTTTGTTATCTGCTTTTCCTTATCACCTGAACATATGATTGTATTGCATTACAGAAAGTTCAGAGAAGAGCAATGTCAAGTTCAGAGTTTCTGGTGAGGAGCAAACGCAAACACCCTTCAGCTGCAGCTGGCATCAGGCGTCATCTAAAACAGGCCGGGGCAGACACGGCTGATCCATTGCCCCTGCACTGCAAAAAAAGAAATCTAAGCAAATGACATTAAATCTTGTTTTCCTTATTATAAGAATTCCTGACTTATCAAAAAAAATATATCTATGATTATTCAGCTTACTTTAAGAAGTCTTTTCAAGCAAATTTTGCTTACTTCACTGGTAGATGTTTTTGCTAAACAGAAGCAAAACAACTCCAATTTAAGGTTTCTTTTGTCTAGTATTTGCATATGCATTTTTTGCAGTATGATCCTGGGTTACAGGGCCAGTTCTTCAGTTTACTCAAACTAACGCCTGGGTTCTGTGGGCATGCAGAGAGGTTTGCCATTTGGCATAAGAAATTAAGCAGTCGGGGTCAGCCACATTTGAATTGACTGTAGTTTTTGCTTTCATCTCCTCCATCTTCAACTGGCCATTTAACAGTTATAATGATAATGGCCTTATATTATAATAAGTGTTTTCAAATCAAAATCATAAATCAACGTGAACTTTATTTTCATCTCAACCATATACAAGTATACAGACAGGCGAAATTGTGAAGCTCAGGGTCCACAGTGTAACAACATGACATGCAAGTAATAAATTAAAAATAAAATAAAAATTTAAATTTAAAATTAAAACACAAACAAGACAAGACATTGTGCAAAGACAAGACAAAGAAGTAGCAGCAATATTGACGTGTAGTTAACAATAGGAACATTGATGCAATGTATGGTATTTGCAATCTAGATACATAAATATAGTCAATAGATATGTAATATAATAAACAAATAATAAATAATAGAAATAGATAATACAGAAATTATCAGTGTATGATAATAGTTGTTTAAGACATGTGTAAACAATGACAGGTCAGAATGTTTCACAGCCGAAGGATATCAAGAATAGCAAAATACTTAAAGGTCAGTATGAGATTTTCAGTTCTTTTTCTACATGCACACTCGTCTTTGCAGGACAGTGGCTGACATGTATAAAAGTTCTGTTTTTAGAGGTGGTTGAAGCAGTGTGGGAGATCCCAGGGGGCAGCATGGTGTCAAGGAGTCTGACAGCTTGGGGGTAAAAACTCTCCTGCAGCCTGGCAGATCTGGCTTTGATGCTGCAGTATCTTCTCTTGGATGTCAGCAGTGTGAAAAGTCCATGTGAGGGGTGTAAGGGGTCCTGCACAATGCTGCAGGCTTTGCTGACCATATTCAATTTGCTCTGTTTTACCTTGTGTTTATCCTAATTTGCTTTTATATACTGTATGTACATGATGTAATTTGCATTATAACTAGGAGGGAGTGGTGGCTCTGAGGCTAAGGATCTGTGCTGGTATCCCAAAGGTTGCCGGTTCAAATCCCCCTCATTGCCAAAAGAGATCCTACTCTGCTGGGCCCTTGAGCAAGGCCCTTAACCTGCAGTTGCTCCAGGGGTGCTGTACAATGGCTGACCCTGCGCTCTGACCCCAAGTGTTATGTGAAAACTAACAAATTCCTAATACAAAAAAAAAAATCTGAGCCTGTACTCAGTGAACAGCGCCATACTAAAATAAATTTAGGCAGTGTGGTGCAGTGGTTAAAGCTTTGGACTTCATACCTTGACGTTGTGAGTTCAAATCCCACTACTGACCCTGTGTCGGCCTAAGGAAGTCACTTGACCTGTCTGTACTCCAATTCAAAAACCAAAAAGAAAAGTAACCATTTGTATCATAAATGTTGTAATTCAACTTGGTTAAAGGTGTCAGCCAAATAAGTAAAGTAAAAAGTGACTCTCCTGTCAGGAGAGGGTGTTGAAAGGTGAAAAGTAGAGAAATAATAAAAAGAATACCAGAGTGCAAATGGCATCTTAATAATACAGGGTGATTCAAAAAGAATGTACATTTCCAAAATGTGTTACTCAGTAAGTACAGTATGTATCATACAAGTTGGTTCCAGTCCACAATAAAGCACTGGTGTAAAACTTTAAAGAGGAATAGTCTACATTTTCTGTCTTTTAATAGCAAAAAGTATTTTTTCAGCCCCTAATCGCCATGTTGATTCTTGAGATCAGAGTCCTTACATCTGCTCAGCAGTAGACCATTAACATCACCAGTCCACTATTCTCTGCCGATTTATACAAAAACAGCAGTAACGTTTCACTATCTTGTAAAAGCTCTCATATGAAACAGTACTTTTTGCTACTAAAAGATAGAAAAACATGACTGTTCTCCTTTAATCTAAGTGCAGAAGTATCATCTAATTGAGATAGACTTAACAGAGATTAACTTCAGTCCGTCATATCTAAATTGTCTTTCACGACATATTCACTCAATTTGCCTGTTCTGTGCCGTCTCAATGAGTGGAGGTTTTATGTTGAATGAGAAAGGACCAGGAGATGAACGTGAGACAAGATCTGTGCCAGTTTTATTAACAAGCTAAACCCTGCAATCAAAGTCAGGGAGAACAAAACAAACAAAAAACAAAAACAGGAATCAAAAATTCTGAGTCAAAAAACAAGAGCAAAGATTAATTAACTGGTCAATAATCAAAAAGAAATCCTTTTTAATAGTAATATCTGTCAAACTTGGATGAGACATGGGCACTCAAGCCAAACAACCAGCCAGCTTTTAAACCTTTGACTGAGCGAGGGCAAGGTGAGAACCTCTTCTGATACTCATCACAGCAGCAGTATGTACAAAGTAGTGAAGTCCAAGAGAAATACAAAATGGCATTGTGGGAAATATAAAACCTTGTTAAGGTTCGTAAAACACAAAAACAAACCTCAGTTATGGTGTTCCCACATGTCAAAACCCTATAATTGATATGCAACTAGTAAGAGACTTTGCTAAAATTTGCATAATAAATTAAAAAAAATCAGAGATTATAACCCATTCATTATTTGTCATGTCCACTAATAAAAAGCATTGGATTTTTCACTCCAATAGATGGTGTATATGACAGATGCGTAGCTAGGGTTTTCAGCTCCCAGGGACAACTGAAGATTTCGCGCCCCCTCCTGTTTGCCAAAATGCAATGGGGAAGGGGAAGAAAATTTTAAAAAATGTATTTAAAATAATAGTATATTAAGAAAAAAATTTCATATAAGTCTCTGAAAATGATAAAGCCACCTCGTGTTTTTTAAAATCTAAATCCGTCAGTTTTTGTAAGAAAAAATTTGTTTTCCGCATTTAAAAATGGTTTTAAAGAAAGTATATAGCAAATTATAAAGCAAAACAATTATATATTTATAAAAACTGCATTACTTACAATTTATTCCTACGAAAATATGATGGGGAAACGTCTAGACTTTTGCAGCCATCTACTAGAATACTTCACTACAGCCCAATCAATTTTCTATCAAACACATAAACACAAATCACTTGGCACACAGAAATGGCGTTTGCAACAACTTAGACAATGATACACTAATGCCTCATGTCAGTCGCGTGACCTGTTTAATAACGTCAAAAATGTTTCCGGGTGGGAGTCAAGCATGTTAGAGTAGTGGAGGGGATAAATTATTGTCTGTTGGGTATATAGAACTAATATGTGCTTCGACATCAGAAAGAGACAAAAAACACAGGAAGAAGATATCCTCATACTGATGGAGTGATGAACTGAGTATGCAAATGTTTTTTTATTTACTTTTTAGTGCATTTAAGAATGGAAAACATTTCATTGTAAAACTTCGTAACATCAATTTGGCGCCCCCTGGATGCTGCGCCTGGAGACAGATGTCCCCCCTTGCCCCCCCCCCCCAGCCAAGCCACTGGTATATGATTGATACTACAGGGTGGTCCAGATCTAATTATGCAATTGTAAAAAGGTGAACACATTGCACCCACTGTTCGACTGACAGCCGTCTCCCCGCCATTTTGGAATGCAGGGCAGGTGCTGCCATCTATCGGCAACAAAAATAATTTTTTGACAATTCTCTATGTAATAAACTTAATAAGTTATAGCGTAATGAAAATTGCATAATTAGATCTGGACCACCCTATATAACCTAATGATGGAAAATTTAAATAGAAAAATAAAATGAATGGAAGTTAAAAGGCTGATTGAGGAAGTCCTAATCCCATCTGATGATGGTCTAATCACAGGGGTCTCAAACTCATGTCCAGACAGGCCAGCATGTTCTCTTTATTTTTCGTCATGGAATTTGAAGGAAGGATGGGCAGCATTCAGTTTTCAACATTATTTACAAATCTGAAAGTATGTGCTCAGCTTCCCACATGTGGGAGAGGAAAACTCACTTGAGTTAGGACGCTGACTCAGGCTGCTCCATTTGCAACAGGGTGTCAATAAAACACAGAGATGTTTCAAGAAGGCTTATTTCAAACCGTCACAAAGGGAATGAATTCTAGGAACGTAATCTTTATTGAAGACTCATGTTGAATTCAGATATAACAAACGTAAAGTAACTCGGCCTTACTCCACGCCTGCCACTAAGCCTCTAGCATTCTTCCTGAACTCCCATACCTCCCACCACTGAATGGAAATTAGATTGGCTCTGTCTTTCTTACGCTATGGACCACCAGAACATAATGGTAAATTATCTTGGATTCATTATTAATTTTTAAATATTGTTCCTTATTCTCTTTGATCTTTACTGCACTCTATCCCCCTTATTTGATTAATATTGTAATAATTATGCTTAACTGTGCAGACCACCAAGGCAACAACTGTTAAGAGGAGCACAAAATAAGAACTAAATGAAAAAGGTATGTGTAAAATTCAAATGAAGTAAGAAAGGCTTGTGCAAATTTCTATTTGGTCATTTCTATATAACAGATAGACTGAGAACACAGATCTTTTGTTTACTATACTGTATGAAGAAAGAAAGAAAGAAAGAAAGAAAGAAAGAAAGAAAGAAAGAAAG
>JANRMT010062850.1:929062-956461 GCA_026402145.1 Polypterus bichir lapradei
AAGAAAGAAAGAAAGAAAGAAAGAAAGAAAGAAAGAAAGAAAGAAAGAATCTTAACTCCTCTCATTCCATCCAAGGCTTTTTGGTTCTCTGACATGTAACAAAGCAGCAGAAAAGAAAACCGTGAAAGGTGAATATGCCACTGATTGTAAGCGGGCATTTTTTTTTGCTAATCTCTAGTTACTGAGCCAGTGAAGAAATTTAGGATAAAAGAGCAACAAAGACATTAATGGGGAATTCCAAAACAGTCATGCAGAAGTGTTACTTAAGACGGGTGTATGGATGCCATTTAGTAGGTAGGAGGTTGCAGAATTTTTGTGTAAGAATAAATTCAAAGAACGTTTTATTTGATACTTTGACGAGTGAATACCCTTGCAGAAAATTAATTACCTATAGGAAAATTTTGCAGCTCAAACGCGGATCTTAGATGACTCATGAGACTTATTTCTGTTTCATTTAAGAGTCAGCTTTGTCATAGATGTTTCTCCTAAAATTCCTAAGGAGTAATAGCTTTAGACAAAAAGGAGACACGAGATACAACTGAGGCTAAAGGAGTCAAAATTGAGAATTTGGTTTGAAGAGCAGGTTATATTTTATGAGATCTCTTTCTAGTCTGTTTCAATCTCTTTTAAGGACTTTATATTTTCTACTTATTATTGGATAGATGCCTTTATCCAAGGTGACTTATGACATTTGAGAAATGACTTTTTACATTTCTTTTGTTGTTGCAGTAGAAGCACAGGGAGGTGAAGTGATTTGCTCAGGGTGACACAGTGTCAGAAGGATTTGAGCCCTCGACCTCAGGATTTAAAAAGCCAAAGTCTTAACCACTACGCCACACTACCTGCCTTTTCATCCATGATGTATATGATCTAATTGGAGCACGGCACTATAAATTAGAGCAACAAATAGTATTCCTCGGAAACAAGGACTACAGCTTTGTAATCATAGTAAAGTGTTTTATTACCACAAACAAACTGTCCACACATTTCACCATATGCTGTACTACTTAGAACGCAATGCAAATACGCTGAGATTGCAAAAGAAAAAAAATTGTCACAACACTAATGGGAAAATCTGAGCCCATTGTGTGACTTGGCAGAGATGTCCGCTGAAAATGAAGAGGAGACTCTTATGGGAATATCGGGGTGTTTTTTCTCAGGAGAAAAATTTGAGAAGCATGAGACAAAAGAAAATGTCTCCATTTTATTCCTTTCTGATCTCATTGTGGTGTAGGAGAAGCCAAAAAAATATTAAGGAGATCTCTTTTTTGGGGGGTGCCGCTTATCAGGCCCTAGACTGACAAATCATTTTAATAACTTCCATTCCACTAGTCGGTGTTGCAGGAGGCACTTTTACTAATTGTAGTTTTTTCATGTTGCGTAATTTCACTTTTTTGTATATCAGTATCAAATTTAAATAGTATTGCAAAGGAGGAAACCTTTCAGTGCATTATTCAGCTTGTTTTGGTTAGAAAACCATTAAGATGCCCCAATTTGGTTTAGACTGATTCCTGTTTTGTAATTTCACACAATTGCACATTAGTTAATTATATAAATCTACAGATTTTATAAAAGATGAAGCTCTGTACAAAATGGGGAATCACGGGTAAGCAGAGCAGGGAGGGAGGGAACAGGACAGAAGTTTGAGACTAGAACTAGACGTCTACTCATGAGATAAAGCTACTGCTGGCCAGAGCTCAAGTGTCAATTTAAAATTATCCAGAGCTGACCAGTGTTTCTTTCAAACACCGACATTACTGTACATTAATAAGAGCCTAAGCGATCCTTGACAACCTGCTAAGATGAGAAAGTGAGACTGCCAGTACTGAAGAAACTCCTCACCTTAGCAGGTTGGCAAGGATTGCTTAGGCTCTTATTAATAGACAGTAGTATCTGTGTTTGAAAGAAATGTAGGTCAGCGTCCCTGGACAATTTAAATGTGGAAATCGACAAGGTCAGCCAAAACGTACTCCATGTTAGATTAACCGCTAAATGCAAATGGCTTCCCCAGTATGTGTTTTCAGAGCACACCTTATTGGTGACTTTGCATAGATGTCAATTTGATTAACTGTTTTTGTGCAGTTTGTCCTTTCAGTAATGTATGGGGTATGGATGGTAAGACAGCTTCCCATGGTCGTTATACTAATCAGTGCCAGTGTGTTAACTGCCAGGATTTGAACAGGAAGTGTATAGGATGGAATGTATGATAAATAAAGCAGAATATTCTTGATTTATGTGCTTAAAAGCCTGGCACTCCTCCTGTGATCCCTTCTTACATATGTCTTATATTTATTAAATTTGTGGATTCACAGGAAGAATTTTTTATTGAGACTTAATCCATGCTTGAAATTTAATTTGCATCTTTGTGGTAATCTCTTCAGGCATACCTTATTTTGCATTCTGTCTTTAAGAGAAAGCAACGCACTTGAAGAGTCAGAGAATTGGCAGAGCTCATCTCAACACTTGATAAAAAATAAACACAACGGCACATCGCCAATCTTTACAACAGTCACTGCTCCGAACTGAGGCTGACCGTTGGTCCATTAAAAACATGGTCTTAAATCCTATCATCCACCCTCTCAATGTGGAGAAGAGGCATGCAGCTTCTTTTCTTTTCAATCAAATAAGAGAGAACTCTCAAGATTGTTTCTAATAGTTGCACAGAGGGATGTATGAAAACATTTGCTTCCAAATTTTCACTAACTGCATTTTTCAAGTCAGTCAGTAGTCTGAAAATACTTTTATGTATTTTTTCTTGCCTTCTTGACATTTACTTTTATTTTGACATTTGAATTTTTCACCTTTATGACATCAGCCTCTTGAAGGATCTCACATTTTGCTAAGAACACACTACCCTGTTAAGAATGTGCTAACATGCCAGAGTAGACAACGTGTTAGGCATTTTAAATAACATTACAGGAAAGCCTCATTTTGAAAACAAATCTAAAGGAATAATAACAAAAAAATTACAAACTTCATGTTTCCTGAATTATTGACTACTTTTGTATTACTGCCTGGATTTTTTACTTGACTTGCACTTATTTTCTGTTATATCTTTTATGTTATTTCAGTTATTTCTGCATATTATTATTTATTTGTACTCTGTCACTTTAAATTTGCATCTATTCCATGTATTCTGTGGGTGGGGCTCCAAGAGGTGGGGCCACAGTGATGTCAAAGCTGCTAAGACCTCCCTTTAACTATATATTGAGTCAGAGATTGAATCTCTGTAGTAGATGATTGAGTACGTGTTGGAGTTTACTGTGAGTATTGTTAACTTGGGACTTTTCTGATTTATTGGATTCTTTCTTTTCGATTTTTTCAATAGTCAAATCCTTTTTTTCTCTCTTTTGAGCATTTTGTTGTATTTTTTACTTTTTAAATAAATTTTCATTTTAAAAAGATTCACTCTTGCCCTCATGTGATGTTATGCTTTTGGAACCAATTGCCCTCTTTGGGTCGGAATGGGCTGAAGCCTGCAAGTTGTAATTAGTGACTGACTGACTGACTGGGGGCGAAGCAGTATCTGAGCAGGTTAGTTACTGAATTGCTTTGTGGCTCATTTTGGAGGCCTCACATGCCCCTTTGCCATGCATGGAATTCCTACATACGACAACCCTTGTTATGTCTTGTTTTGGATTTCTGATTTAAGATTTTAAAACCTCTGCCAGTAGGTTTTCATTAGATGCTACTGCCTTGTAAAGATGGTTCTTCTGATCACAACATTATTATTATTATGATTATTATGATTATTATTATTATTATTATTATTATTACAAGAAACAGTAACAAATGGATCATTCTGTAAAACATTAATCTTTTTCTCAAAGAGAAATGCACTATATTATAAGTCACAGAGGCCAATTTCCCCTTTAAAAAATGATACCAAATTTTTACCTAAAACATTTATTAGTCATATCTATCTAATATAAAAAAAAAACCTGCGACTAAAACGAGACTTTTTCCTGGGGACAAGATGGGATCTTTTGAAGAAAGATCTTTTGAAGAGAGACAGAAAGACATAGACACTTTCACTTCCCGTGAGATGGACAAGTCACATCATACTTACAAGCTTCAGACACAAGTCCTGTGATACACATGCAGAGCAGTTTAGAGATAATAGAAGTAGGAAAATTCAAAAGTCTCAAAAAATGAGAGTATCGATTGCATTAGCGCAAACAATCTGAAAATATTGCTCGGGGAAATAACAGAACAGTGAAAAGAGATTAAATATTCCGGTGCTGTACAGGGTTTTAAATGTTCGAAGCTCCACATGAATTGCAGATCACGTGGCACACAGCAGCAGCAAGCCAACAGTTTCTCGAGCAAACAGGAGGTAAAAAAAACCACCTGTTACTTATTTCCCAATGTATCACCATTTAAGAGTGGTTTAAGAGGAGCAACTGCTGGCGGGGAGGAAAGGAGTTGGCGAGCAGGGGGCAAAGCCCCCTAATAATTTCATATAATTCATCAAAAAATGTCAAATTACCTGTTTCATATCATATATATTTTACTAGTCTTCAAAAATTTAACTGACAGAAAAGTCTAAAAGTTAAATGTTCCTGCCACTGATGACAAAACATAAAGGATTTTTTTTATACAGCCTCACAATGTTTTGACCAATGTAGAAAATGTCTGAAGCATTAAAGATAAGAAGATCATTTGTGTAATGAAGGGGCAAACCTAAACAGTTCTCAAAGTAACAGGCAAGATCTGATCCAAATTCTATAAACACAGCCAAAGCCCTGACTAAAATCCTTTCATTTACGAAGTAAGAGTTCACAAGGGATGAGCTTTGCATTTCTTTCATTTGTATCCAAAATTTGGATATTCTTACCGTGTAATGTACCCTTAAGGCTTGTAAATCAATCATCCATGATTTGTAATGCAGAATAAAGTAACAGATTCAGACAAGAGAGCCTTAGTAACATACTGATGACATATGTTCTTACCCTGATCCTGGTCTGATATCGACTTAACTTGCCTTGTCTACTCTAACCAGCACAGGGCCATTACAGACTGTTTCTGTATAATTTAACAACACACTTTGTAATAACAAAATGCAAACAAAGGTAAAGGGTTGGGTTGATCCTCCTATATTGTGTAATGATTGGAAAAAAAGGCTTTCGCAAAAATCATATCTTTACAGATAGGAGTTTTCAATCAGACTGGGGAAAGATGTTGCTGGTGCCAGTAATGAGGGCGATGGGGCAAAAGGGGCAGGATCAGGCATCCAGAAACTGAAAGTGATGTCATGAATTGTCTTCCCGCAATTCGCCAGATCTGCAGGGGGAAGGAGAAGCATTAGGAGACAATGCCAACCTGAATCTTGGGGTGGAATTGCCAGTCGACAGACCCTGATGTTGTCTCCCAAGCAGGCATGTGGGAGAACTTAATGATGGCACACTGCACTCTGCAGTGTTTCGTTATTTTCAAAGGTTCATTTGTTTGCTCTGTACAGACCTTTGATATGGTTGGATGGGTGGGACACTGTGTGAAAATATTGACCAAAAGACCAGACAAGGCTACTACAAGGCTGCTACAAGGACAGTTTAGTTAATACTAAGCACCAGACCAGTCATTTTGGGGTGTTGGTGCTGTTGTTGCATACGGGATGTTTATAACAATCCATGCTTTTTAGTCATCTCACTTTCTGTTGAAATCAGATATGTAAGTTGCATTACATAACCTGAGAAACTAAATTACAAACAAAGATCTGAAAATTCATCTCTTAGACTTAAATTCTTTATCAGGAAGAGAACTGTAAGTGATGTAAATGGCTGGCCAAGGAGATTTTTGGCACTAGAACAACAACAACAACATTTATTTATATAGCACATTTTCATACAAATAGTATAGCTCAAAGTGCTTTACATGATGAAGAAAAGACAAATAAAAGACAAAGTAAGAATTAGAATAAGACAACACTAATTAACATAGAATAAGAGTAAGGTCAGATGGCCATGGAGGACAGAAAAAACAAAATCAAAAACCTCCAGACGGCTGGAGAGAAAAAATAAAATCTGCAGGGGTTCCAGGCCACGGGACCACCCAGTCCCCTCTGGGCATTCTACCTAACATAAATGAAACAGTCCTCTTTGTATTTAGGGTTCTCTTGGAAGGACTTGATGATGATGGTCATGTAAACTTCTGGCTTTTAATCCATCAATGTAGGACAGGGGTGGGCAAACATTTTCTACGGAGGGCCACATTGAAAACTTTATTGTTATCGGGGGCCGCATATATATTTTGTCTACTTCAATTACAATTTACAACATATGAAAATATGAATTAATGATAATAACCATGTATTTGTCATTTTATTTCACATTCACACTGTATTACACATGCACATTATATTTTAAAATATGAACTTGAAACGGTTTCTAATTTGGTAATAAGATTTTACTATTCATAATTATTTCAACAAAAGTTTATTGTTACCTATCATAATAATTATGAAGAAGAAGGAACTTAATTTACATACAATCTGACCACAGAGTACATCCATCCATTTTCCAACCCGCTGAATCCAAACACAGGGGTCTGCTGGTGCCAATCCCAGCCAACACAGGGCACAAGGCAGGAACCAATCCTGGGCAGGGTGCCAACCCACCACAGGACACACACAAACACCAAGCACACACTAGGGCCAATTTAGAATCGCCAATCCACCTAACCTGCATGTCTTTGGACTGTGGGAGGAAACCAGAGCGCCCGGAGGAAACCCATGCAGACACAGGGAGAACATGCAAACTCCACGCAGGAAGGACCCAGGAAGCGAACGCAGGCCTCCTAACTGTGAGGCAGCAGCGCTACCACTGCACCACCGTGCCTCCCATCCACAGAGTACAATTATACAGTAGTTAATGAGAAGTATGTAACTGTTCACAATTTTGGATAATGTTCTTGAACTGTGGAACCAGTTTACTGGTTGTGATTCGCATGACTGCATTCAAACTGCAGTCAGTCACCATTGACCTGTTCTCAGACTTGTTTATTTTCAGACAAAAAAAAGCTTGCTCACAGATGTATGTGGACCCAAATAGTGACAAAAGTTTAGCAGCAAAGTTTTTTAAGTGTGGAAATGCTGCTGCTGACAAAGATCCATAAAACTCCAGCAGAAGAACTGACTTGAACTTCTCCTTCAGGTCATAATCTGCTTGTAGGTCAAGCAGCTCCAACTGTATATCCTCTGGGGCTGAATCAGCTTCTGCACTAAATGGCGAACTGAGAATATTAAAGAGTGGTTCCAAGTTCTTGAAGTCTTGGAACCTCCTTTCAAATTCCACAACCAAGACATCCAACTGGGCCTTGTACTTGTCAGCCATTTCACCAGAAATGGTTTTCTGTTTCAGCAAAGGAAAATGGCAAAACCTGCTCTTACCTGCTTGCTTGGAGAACAGGGAGAGTTTTGCCTGAAATGATTTAACATGCACATACATTTCATGTGCAAACAAGCTATTGCCCTGAAGTTTGACAGTCAGTTCATTCAACTTTTCCATAATGTCAATACCAAACATGAAGTCTGACTTCCACTCTTCATTAACAATGTTAGTAACAAAGTCACAATCAATACCCTATATCTCCAGGAACATAACTATTTCTTCCTTGAGATCCCACACTTGCCTCAATATCTTGCCCAGACTCAGCCAGCGGACACTGCTGTGGTAGATAATATCAGAATGTCCAGTTTCCAAATCTTCAAGGAGTGCCTTGAACTGCCTGTGGTTAAGTGCCCTGGCTCTGATGAGGTTTATCACACTGACAACTGGGTCAATAACATGCTTGATATTCAATGCAGCTTTACACAGACTTTCCTGATGGATGACACAGTAAAGAGGTAAGAGTGTGTGGTCAGGGTGTTCTTCTTTAATTTTATTATTCATCAACTTCACCAGACCTACGTTTTTCCCAGTTAAAGCACGCGCTCCATCGATTGTTACACTTGCCATCTTATTCCACACCAACCCAGTTCTTTCAACACAGTTCACAACAGCACTGAATAAATCCTGGCCTGTGGTTGTGTCTTTGAGTGACTCAACACTAAGTAATTCCTCGGTAAGCTCGAAACGGGTGTTTATTCCCCATATAAATACCAACAATTGTGCTGTGTCTTGTACATCGGTACTTTCGTCCAACGCAAGAGAGTACCACAAAAAGTCTTTGTTTGCATCTCGAAGTTTGTGCATCAAATTGTCACTTATCTTTTCAACATGCCTGACTACAGTTCTCCATGATAAAGAAATGCTGTCAAATTTTGTTTTCTGTTCTGGACACATAATGTTTGCTGCATCTGACAAGCATTCCTTGAAGAACTCGCCGTCAGAAAAAGGCTTGTTCTGTTTTATAATCCTATGAGACAGCACCAAACTGGCTTCGGTTGCAGCATCTTGTATTAAAGACTGTTTGGTGAAAACAGTTTGCTGCTTCTTTAAATTGTTAACCAACTCCTGGCATTTCCTTTTTCACTCTTCGTTCGTTAAATTGTGCTCGAAATCCAAATGTTTTGTTTGGTGGTGTCTCTTTAAATTGTACTCCTTAAAGACGCTCACACACTCACGGCACAGCAAGCAAACTGCTTTGCTCCCAACGTTCGTGAAGCAGTACTTAACAGTCCATTCGTCATTAAAAACACGAAATTCGTCCTCAATCTTTCTTTTTTTGGCAGCACTCATGGTTAAATCAACGTCTATTCGCTTTTAAATTACAATTTTTACAAAACCTTTCAAAATGTGAACAAAAGGCACTTCCGGTTGAGAGGAAACGCAGTTTCGAATAGGGATGTTAATGATTAATGACTAATCAATTCTGGAGCCATAAAAACCAATTTAATATCCCTAGATTCGAATCAAATACTCGGAATATAATTTCAAAAATATAGTGAAAATTCTAATCGAACAAAATTAACATCGACGTAGGATAGCAACATGTGGGTGCCTATGGGTCGCATAATATACTCTGGCGGGTCGCAGTTTGCCCACCCCTGATGTAGGACATCACGGTGCTTTAACTAGGTGGTGATGGTGCTGATTGCCATCACAGAAAACCGGGAAAAGAAACAGAAGAGAGAGTAGGGGTCAGTATGGATTTTAGAGCCACCATGTATAGTTATTACGTATAATGAATTGAATATACAGAGCATCAGGATTAAATTAAAATAAAGTTATGAAAAAGCCATGTTAAAGTAATGAGTTTTTAGCAGTTTTTTAAAGTGCTCCACTGTATTAGCCTGGCGAGTTCCTATTGGCAGGCTATTCCAGATTTTAGGTGCATAACCGCCTCACCGGTTCTTTTAAGTTTTGCTCTTGGAATTTTAGCAGACACTCATTTGAGGATCTAAGGTTACGATTTGGAATATGAGGTGTCAGACATTTCGATATATAAGGCTTTGTAAACCATAAGTAGTATTTTAATGTCAATTCTGAATGACACAGGTAACCAGTGTAGTGACATCAAAACTGGAGAAATGTGCTCAGATTTTTTTTTCTTAGTTAGGATTCTAGCAGCTGCATTCTGCACTAGTTGCAAACGATTTATGTGTTTTTGGGATAGTCCTGAGAGGAGTGCGTTACAGTAATCTAGTTGACTGAAAACAAAAGCATGAACTAATTTCTCAGCATCTTTCAGTGATATAAGAGGTCTAACTTTTGCTATGTTTCTTAAGTGAAAAAATGCTGTCCTAGTGATCTGATGAATATGTGATTTAAAATTCAGGTTACAGTCAACAGTTATCCCTAAATTCTTTATCTCCGTCTTGACTTTTAATCCTAATGCATCAAGTTTATTTCTAATAACCTCATTATATCCATTATTGCCAATCACTAAAATTTCTGTTTTCTCTTTATTTAGCTTGAGAAAATTACTATACATCCAATTAGAAACACAAGTAAGGCATTGTGTTAGTGAAACAACAGAGTTGGGATCATCAGGTACTATTGATAAATACAGCTGCGTGTCATCAGCATAGCTATGGTAACTCATGTTATGCCCTGAGATCATCTGACTTAATGGAAGCATGTAGATCGAAAAGAGCAGCAGACCCAGGATAGAGCCTTGTGGAACACCATATAGAATATCATGTGTCTTTGAGTTATAATTACCACAACTAACAAAGAATTTTCTACCTGGCAGGTAGGATTCAAACCAATTTAAGAAACTGCCAGCGAGGCCTACCCATTGACTAAGGTGATTTCTAAGAATGTTGTGATCACTGTTGTCAAATGCAGCACTCAGATCTAAGAGGATGAGAACAGATAAATGGCCTCTGTCTGCATTTACCCGCAAGTCATTTACTACTTTAACGAGTGCAGTTTCTGTGCTGTGATTTGTTCTAAAACCCAACTGAAACTTATTAAGAACAGCATGTTTATTGAGGTGGTCATTTAGCTGCATAATGACTGCCTTCTTTAGAATTTTAAGAAAGGCAGGTTAGAAATGGGTCTAAAATTTTCAAAAGCAGAGTGGTCAAGATTATTCTTCTGGAGTAGGGGTTTAACTACAGCAGTCTTAAGACAGTCTGAGAAGACCCCCGTATCTAATGACAGGTTTACTATGTCAAGAATACTATCAATTAGCACGCCCGATACTTATTTGAAAAAACTTGTTGGTATTGGGTCAAGGACGAAGGTGGAGAGTTTCAGTTGAGAAATTATTTTATGTAAATCAGGTAATTCTATCCTAGAGAAAGAACTTTAATTTGTTTATAATGGAGTACTGGGGCTTAGGAGGATCCGCAGTGCTGGGGAGATATACTATATTGTTTCTAATATGATTAAGTTTTTGATTGAAAAATACACCAATAGCCTCATAGGTTTCACTGGAAGTATTTTGGAAGCATTCCTTTGTGTCACCTGGGTTTAGCAGACGATCAATCGTAGAGAATAAGATTCTGGGATTACTAGCATTGTTATTTATAATCTTAGAGAAATAGCAGCGCCTCTCAAGACGGACTGTGTTATTGTATTCTGTTATTTTAACCTTCAATATCTCACAGTGGATAGTTAATTTAGTCTTCCTCCATTTACGCTCAGGTCTACGGCATGTTCTCTTTAAATCAGACACTCTTTGGCTCTTCCATGGTATAACAATGCTAGAGGATTTTTTAACTGTCTTTTCAGGTGCAAACTATGTCAACACCAGCTCTCACCTTAGTATTAAATTTTTCCACCTTACTATTTACATTATCCTCGCTATTGTAGTTAGCACTATAAATGGACTGATTGCTTAGAATGTTTGTAAGTTTTAAAGCTGCTGATGAATCAAAGAAGCGTTTTTTAACAATATGCTTCTCATGAATGTTTTCTATCAATATTTCTATATTAAATAGTAAAAGAAATTGTCTTATAGACCAATATCAATGATCTGCTTTACATCAACTTTTAGTCCTTTGGTAATTACTAAGTCTAATGTATGACCTGCTTTATGTGTAGGCTGATTAACGAGCTGTCTCAAATCAAAAGAGTCCAGGAGGTTCATGAGTTCTTTTACTTTTTGGTCACACTAATTATATCGATATGAAAGTTAAAGTCGCTATGCTTCTTGATTCCCACTTTCCTATTTTAAAGACCTGCAGTGGTTCACAAAGTTGCCTTCTCTGTTCAAGGCTAAAGAGAATACTGAGATGGAGACAAAAAGCCATGAGATAAAAATGATCCCTTTATTGTCAGCAGTTAATGTGTTTAATCATAAAGAGCAGCTCGAGGCGAACTAATGGATTAACAAGATACCTTTTTATCCTTCTTACTATTTGATATTTTTTCATTTGTTTGAAATGTGCATTGTAGGATGTGTAAAAGAGTAAGCAATAAACAACATAAAGGTTTGGGGTTTCCGGCCCCGTATATTGTAATATTTTCCACTTTCGTTCAGGTCAGTGTACATAAAAATGAAATTTCCAGTGCATGACATCCAAAGATGGTGTCGGCGGCCATTTTATGGAGGAGGGGCCGGAAGTGGAGGGATGCTGGGAAGGAGCCGTGGTGCAAGATGGGATTGATGACGTCAGGAGTGGTGGACGGAGGAAGGGCGGAAGTAACGTAGTGCGGGAAGTTGTAGGAGGGAGTCTCATGGCGGCGGTGCGTCTTTTCTTCTGTAAGAAAAAGGAGAAAGGTTAGTGCCCCGCCACTCCCTGCTGGCGTATGTCTTCCCGAACGTATTAAGGTCCGTCCGCGGCCCCCTACTCGCGCGTGCGTGACAGATGATACAAGTAATCTAGAGCCTTGATTCATTTTAATGAAATGTGCTATGCTTCCTAATAGTGCATAATGTTGTAAACTGTGTTATGAACCTTTTCAGGTAAGGAGGCCAAAAATGTTAAGGTGAAGTAAATGATAATAATAACACTATAAACCTTGACCTCAACATCAGAAATTCCTATTAGTGTGTATTTCTGAACATTTATATGTTGTGATCCAGAGCTAATTAATTCTCAGTCCTCCATTTTATTTTATCAGTTCTGTCTTCTTAATTTTAATGAAAACACACACACACTGGTCAAAATGGACAAACTGAACTGGTAATCCTTTGGCTATGCTGTGACTGATGTTTACAGAGTACCAGTTAGGGAAAAAGAAACAATCAGAGAATCAGAATTGTTTCAAAAAATGAAAGTCAAATGGCTCTTACTGCTTGAAATAGCTGATTTTTGATTTGTTATTCACATATGACTGGATAGCCCCATTTTCAACAGCCATTCCTTCAGTGTCCTAATGGTAAACTCATCCTTAATCAACCACGTTTAAATTCTAATTGATGATGAGATTAACTTTTATAATTGTGTCAGCACCTCTGAAATCTGTTATTCTGTACAATTAAGCCAGTAAATGATCTTACCTTGCACTATCAGAATTCTGAGTTTTATTTTTAGTTTCAATTAGTTAAGACAAAGTTCCACTTTATTCTCATCTTGTTTTTCTTCGTTTATGCAATGCGTCTGGATACGTTGTATGACTGTGATCACCACAATAATGATCTCATTGATGACATTGAGGAAGCAACAACATAAATATATTATCCTTCAGTGGATAAACAATGCATTCAAAGCTGTACCACAGCTAACGTTATTACCAAGTAGGCCCTAGTGTTTTTGGTTGGACTTTCCTTTCGGCTCTTTCCTTTCTCTTTTCACTCTCTTGTTTTTGGTTGCCTTTCATTTACAGTTTCCTGGCTCTGACTCTCTTCTTGTCCTGACTATGATTATGTCTGCATTGATCAGCTTCTTATTTTGTGACTGCTGATATGGAGTTCGGTTATTGAATTCATCTTTGCTGCATTGTGCCTAAACAGTACTGCGTCAATGAGCTCAAGTGGCTCTGTTAGATGTAACAAGGGCAAATGATAGATAGACAGATAGATACTTTATTAATCCCAAGGGGAACGTCACATACTCCAGCAGCAGCAAACTGATAAAAAACAATATTAAATTAAAGAGTGATAAAAACGCAGGTATAACAGAGAGACAGTAACTTTGTATAATGTTAACGTTTACCCCCCCGGGTGGAATTGAAGAGTCGCATAGTGTAGGGAGGAACGATCTCCTCAGTCTGTCAGTGGAGCAGGAAGGTGACAGCAGTCTGTCGCTGAAGCTGCTCCTCTGTCTGGAGAAGACACTGTTCAGTGGATGCAGTGGATTCTCCATGATTGACAGGAGCCTGGTCAGCGCCCATCGCTCTGCCACGGATGTCAAACTGTCCAGCTCCGTGCCTACAATAGAGTCTGCCTTCCTCACCAGTTTGTCCAGGTGTGAGTCGTCCCTCTTCTTTATGCTGCCTCCACAGCACACCACCGTGTAGAAGAGAGCACTCGCCACAACCGTCTGAAAGAACATCTGCAGCATCTTATTGCAGATGTTGAAGGACACCAGTCTTCTAAGGAAGTGTAGTCGGCTCTGTCCTCTCTTGCATTAGGATTAAAGGGATTATCATTCCTCGAGATGAATGCTGACCTTCACCTACTGTATCTAGACTGGTCTTCATAGCTATAGTTTTTCGAATGGCCAATGCAGTTGCTGATCTATTTAGTTAGTCTACAAGTCTTTTCCCTCCGATTACTGTTACTCTTTTCCTTTTCAAAAATCGAGTCTTTCAGAAAAAAGACTCAACTATAACCTCATTTGTCTGGAAATCGTGACATTCACGCATTCAAAAGGTAACTTTACAAAGACCTAAATTAGAAGGTGGCATGGCACTACCTAACTTTCAGTTTTATTACTGGGCTGAAGATATACAAGCTATAAACACCGGGAAAATGACACAAATAGATGAATGTACCCAAACCTTGACTGCAATAGAAATAAAATCTTGCTGTACTTCTTTATATTACTGTATTCTGATTTGAAAGTAGTGGATAATTGTTACTGGAAAGCTGAATTTGAAGTGTAATTGTTTTTAAGATGCAAAAACATTATCTATAAACAGTTCTATAAGTATTTTAATCTTGGACATTTTTCAAAGATTAGATACTGTGTAGGTTTGAGAAGGCTAAAAAAAGATGATTAGTATGTAGTTGAGCAACAAATGAAAGCTTCTCTGCTTTGAAGTGCATCCTGCATTGGTTCCATATTCTGATTGATTGATGGACAATTGGATTATTACTATATTGACGATAATTTGCATTTGCTGAGGCACAAAGTTTACAATTGAAACCCTAACAGTATTAGACCAACTACCAAGGGCAACCTTAACATAATTGGAGGTGTGTGGGATGACATGGACAGGGAAAAGAACAAAAAGCAGATAGGATCAAAAAAATGAGTTGTTGTAAACCATGTGGGTAGTTTGGAAGAATTTAACAGAGGATTACTTGAAAACATCAACGTGCCAAAGCAAATTTTTTTCTGTTTTGCATTCTAAGGGAGGCAACAGAAAATACTGATTTGTTTTAAAAATACAGGACAGTCTTGTTATTCTTTGTTGTACCAGTGTTTGTTTGAGTTTATTCTAAAGTTATATAGTCTTTACATGAAAAAATAAACACTGCCTCGAGGACTAGTTTTAACAATTATTCTCATGGGTGACTTAAAGGATAGGTTCAGTATTTTTCAAGTTGAAGTTACATGGTGTACATGCATTTGCCACATGAAATTGTATTGTCAAGTTTAGCATTGCTGTAAATTAAAAAAAAATCATAGCCTGATCTAACGTTTTATAATGGAAGCAATTGGGGATGGAACACTACTGGAAAATAAACGCCTAAAAACTTAGCGAAGACGTCTATTTTACAAGCCAAGAAAGCTATTGGGCATTGATCAGCATCTTGAGATTACACAAGCATTGAAAAACAACTTACAGTATATATGATAGATAGATAGATAGATCATCACATACTGTACACGTGCCTAAGAGGCAACTTGAGAGCTTGTCAACTTGCAATTCCACCCCGAGCCATGGGTTGGTGCTGCTTTATAATGCTTCTCTTCTCCTTTCCTCTAAAGATCTCTGGTCTCATGTATAAATGGTGTGTGCACACAAAAATGTTGGGAATGCCCTTGTCTGCATTAACTTTGAGATGTATAAAACTAAACTTGGTGTAAAGCCACGCACATTGTCACGGGAGGGTCCCCATGTTGCATATGCACATTTCTGCTAGGTTTTGCAAACTGGTGGCTCCCAGCGTCAAAGCAGTGCTATTGTTTTTGTGGTCTGCTTTTAGATTCAAATCTAGGATACGGGTTTTAAGAAATACACCAAAATTAATTGCATATCATTTACAAATTTAATTCTCTTCTGTAACAATATAATGGTTCACAGAATGGTCAAACTATTCCAACTACCATAACTGCTTTAGTTTTGTTAGAAGACATCACAAAAGGAAGAATTAGAAGAGAGATGATGATGACTGGCTTCTAAGTCGATTTTGATTTCCCAGAGCTATCCTCGTGGAGCTGTGTGCTGAACATGTGCCAGATTTACAAAGACAGACTTTGAGAAATTGTGCTCTACCTGCTCCTTTGTAAGTTCTGTTCACTCTTGAGGTTTTAGCCACAGGAGCTTTTCAATGTAAACTTGCTGAAGATTGGGTATTTCTCAGTCATCACTGAGTTACGCCATGCCAGCTGTATAGGATGGTATTATCCACTTGTCATCCAGATATATAAGATTTACTTACTCTGGGAAACATCAAAGTGCAATTCATAGCAACATCCAGATTTCCAAATGTAATCAGAGCGGTCAACTGCACACACATTGCTATTGCAACGGTGCCGGACAAGTTACATCAGCCAGGGACAAATCACCAAAAGAATGAGCTGGCATTACATCATATATAGCTGGAAAACCCATAAAAACAGCAACTGCGTACAGTCACAGGTGCTTTTTCCAACTAGTGAGGCAAAAGGCAAGCAGTCCTTTTAAGGATAAAGAGAAGAGAATTGATCCTTTGTGGTGCTCGGTGCTGACGCTACACTATAAAGGCAACTTCAGGGAATGAATTTGGTTATGTAAATAGAAAGCGTTTTTACTCTATTAATGCGCTGCTCTATAGTGCACAGAACGTGAGTCACATTGTTCAAGCATGTAGCGTGCAATTGTGGCTTGCCTGTACCTCAAGAGATGTGGTATGATGAACCTGACACTGACCCTCCAAATGATCAACCAAATCGGACAGCATTACAACTTTGTTTGAATGTAATTAGCAGAAGGTAAAAACGGGTAATCAGATGCAGCATTTATTTTTTAACCAATTAATTTAATTTGTGGTCAATATCACATAGTTCAGCCCTTAGTTCATCGGCCACATCTCCTACAGCATCCACTGTTGCATTTTGCGACTCAGAACAGCGATTCGTCAGCACACAGCCAGATGACCTCCCAGTGGTTTCTGAGGCAGAGGTGTGTGGGCAGGCAGTGCCCGAGGACATGCTTGGCACAGCAGCACCTTCAGTGCCTGATCATTGCATGGGGGTCAGCTTTGGTAATATTGTCTAAAACAGAATTAACAGACGATGGGTGCGACTTGTCTTTTCATGTCAACTGTGATATCTGACCATTTCTTTTTTAGTTCGGCACTGTGCCACCTTCTGAACTTGAACTTTCGAGTGTCTCCGCCACACATTTGTTGCTTATACCACTACGTAAGCCGACAAATAATATGCTTTTCCTTTCCTCCACTTTGCATTAACTGAAATTCTTCTTTTTTCATGTTGGTTTTTGCCATTGTCTTTTATCTAAACACTGAGCAAAAGGTGATATTTATATTGATTTGTATATTAAAATATGCAGAATTCTGGGAGTTGTCGGGGTGGAGCAGCAGGCGTGTGCACATGCATTACATTTCACGCTGAGCGGGATTTATGGAGCAGAAGTGCGTGGAAGTTGACTTACACCCGATTTTGCACATCTGAATTTTTTTGTGCTTATGCACATTTCTGCTTTTGTCCATGCACCATGTTTTAGTGTGTATTCTAGGCATGGCATTATACATGAGGCCCCTGGAAACCAATAAATCAATGTCAAATTACATCACTTCCACTGTGGACCCATCTTTTCAGCAACCCGATGGCGTATAAACACTGTACGTGATGAACCAAAGATTTCAACTTTTGATTCATTGGTCCATAAGATTTTCTTGTAGTCTGCAGTGGTTCACAGTCGGTATTTCAAGGCCCTTTCTTATTACCACTTGCCCTGTCAATCCTGCAGCACAAAGTCTCCTTTTCACAGTAAAAACTGAGACTTGTTTTTTTGACCTGCGCTATTAAGATGTGCTTGAAGCTGTTGTGCTGTGAGGTGCCTGTCACACAGGCTGGTGAGCCTCAGAAAGTTGTCTTTTGATTGGGTTGTGACTTTGCGTCTGCCAGATCTCTTCCTATCAGAGTTTCTTTAAATTTCCAATTGCCTTTGGATTGTGTAGGACGCTATTGTACTCACTGACACTTTGATTTTTTTTTACACTTTGACTAAATGAAAGGCCTACACTTCTCAGGGTAATAATGCTCATTTAATTTCTTAATTGCCATTTTCTTCCCAGTATCACTGGAATGTATAACTTTCTTCAACGTAATATTGTCCAAGAAGTACTTCAGAGGGTGTAGTAACACAGTCTGTTCCAACACTACTTTAAGACAGACAGAGGGTTTTTAGTAATCAACAGAAGGTGGGACACCTGTGCAAATAGTTTGCTTCAACCTGAAAGGCTCCATTTACTTTAACTGCTGAAGAACATCTGTAGGTTGTAAAATATTAGTTGTTCCCTGATGAAGGACCATCTATATATATGATTCACTAAGTCCATGGCAAGCAAGACGCACGCAAGACAGAGCCACGCCCGCCAACTCACAGAGCCCCGCCCACCAACAATTCACTAAGCAGCCGACTGTGGCACGCAAGACAGGCCATGGGATACGCACGACAGAGCCCCATCCACCAACAATTCGAGCGAGAGCGAAAGCATTTGCCAAGAATGTTTTTATTAATCAAGAACGAAAGTCGGAGGTTCAAAGACGATCAGATACCTTCGTAGTTCTGACCATAAACAAATGCCAACTGGCGATCCGGTGGCGTTATTCCCTTGACCTGCTGGGCAGCCAACTGGGAAGCCAAAGTCTTTGGGTTCCAGGGGGACTATGGTTGCAAAGCTGAAACTTAAAGGAATTGATGGAAGGGCACCACCAGGAGTGAAGCCTGCGGCTTAATTTGACTCAACACAGGAAACCTCGCCTGGCACGGACACGGAGAGGATTGACAGATTGATAGCTTTATCTCGATTCTGTCGGTGCTGGTGCATGGCCGTTCTTAGTTGGTGGAACGATCTGTCTGGTTAATTCTGATAACGAGTGAGACTCCCTCCTGCTAAATAGTTACGCGACCCCCGAGCGGTTGCCGTCCAACGTCTTAGAGGGACACCATCCAGCCCCGTCCCTCGCTCTGTGGGGAGGTGGGGGCACGGCGGTGGTCCTCCACTTTTCAGTCACGGACAATTGTATGTTGCTCTCTCCAAAGTTCCATCTTTTACAGTCATATCTTCAAACCCACTCCATTTGGACAACTGCGTCTTTCAGGAAGTGTTCACCCATCAATACATAATTATACGCGTATTCTATGCCGCGGGTTGGCTAGTTTGTAATATTTTGAAATTTCCTTTTTTTCAGTTTTTGTTAATTAAATGTTAAATTTAAAACTATGACAGTTTACTGTTTAGTCATCCTCAGTCAGTCATTGTCCAACCTGCTATATCCTAACTACATGATCACAGGGGTCTGCTAGAGCCAATCCCAGCCAGCACCTGGCGCAAAGCCGGAACAAACCCCTGGGCAGGGCGCCAGCCCACCGCAGGACACACGGGACAATTTAGGATCGCCAATGCACCAAATCTGCATGTCTTTGGACTGTGGGAGGAAACTGGAGCACCCAGAGGAAACCCACGCAGACACGGGGAGAACATGCAAACTCCACGCAGGGAGGACACGGGAAGCGAACCCGGGTCTCCTAACTGCGAGGTAGCAGTGCTACCACTGCGCCACCATGTCGTCCAGTTTACTGTTTGCCTTTTCATCATTTTAGGTCATTCTTTTCATTTCAACTGATTACATTTGAAGAAAAATGGAAAAGATAGATAGATAGATAGATAGATTTGAAAGGCACTATATGATAGATAGATAGATAGATAGATAGATAGATAGATAGATAGATAGATAGATAGATAGATAGATAGATAGATAGTCACATACTGTACATGTGCCTAGAAAGCAACTTGAGAGCTTGTCAACTTGCAATTCCACCCCGAGCCATGGGTTGGTGCTGCTTTATAATGCTTCTCTTCTCCTTTCCTCTGCAGATCTGGAACAACAAATCAATGGCAGATTACATCACTTCCAGTACCAGGGCTGCTGGACATGCCCCTTCTACCTCACTGCCTTCATAACTGGCACCGATGCCATCTTTCTCCAGTCTGCAAAGAGACTGGAATGTTGTTACAGTTTTGACACATTAACTCATATTTATTATTTTGATATCAAAATATGAGGTTTACCTGAGGGTGCCACAGCTCTTTTTCTGTGTTTCTGTACTTTATATAGTGTATCTCTATACATAAGCCACTTGATGTAATTCGGGTTCATGCCGAGTGCCAGAGTCTGTCCTGGCTGCACTGGGCACAAGTAATTTATTCAGGGTGACAGTCCTTCACAGGGTACACTGGTGGCATTTTAGAATTCCAGTTAACTAAGCTGCATGTCTTCATACTGGGGGTGGTATTTCAATCCTTGACACTGGATCCCTGCTGGAAGCAGCACTGACCACTGCACCCCTCTGCTGCTCAATCAAGTGATAATACTAATTATAATAATATCTCATGAATACACATATTTTGAAAAAGATACTTTTAAAGAGCTGGAATTAGAGCTTATAATGTAACTGACACCATAATTTGAGTCCAGAGAATATCTTACACAATTTCTAATTAATTTTTCCAAGCTGGCTTACAACAGGAACCATTATGCACCAAATCACTGCTTAAAGCTACATAATACCAAAAAATGGGGGTTTAAAATGTCTAAATGTATTATGGAATTGATTTCAGAGGCAAACTAGATTACTCTAATGGAGAGAAAAATCCATTAAAAAGAGTTTAAAAGACTCCTATAGGATTGCATTGAAAAAGAAATAATATTTTTGACTGTCTAAATTATTTTTTTTTTTGTACACAATGAACAATAATGACAAACTGCACATTTCCGAGTCATATTTACCAAAGACAATGCGGCCGCTGCAGTGAGAAATCAACTGGTTGGAGTGTGGCAGAAAATAAGAAGTTGAAAATCAATTTTAAACACATTGCAGACTCCAGACATTATCAGGGGATGTAAGAAGCGGCATTTTGGATGTATCACCTTTCCTCTGAATTTTTATTATAGGGTTAGACAGTTAATAATTGCCATTAAATCAGTCCATGGTGTTCAAGTGGTTACTTGGTACACCTGTGTCGTCACATTATTTCTTACATTTATTGTATGAGTGGATGAAAGCTATGAATGCCGTGAAGATTAATGGGCTCTGGCTGTCCATTCAGAGTCCTATATTCAAAGCTAGAGTGTTATCTCTGAGAAAACGGAAGACTTAAATATAATTATTTCTGAGGATAAGTGAAAAGCCATTCTTGTCAGCTTTAATAAAGCCTCCAGAGAACTATGCATTCGTTACGTGTCCTTATTTAATCTTGAGTTAATGTCTTTTTGTTAAGCTGATATTTCAAAGGGAAAAGGGCAGACTACAGCTTTTCTGCAAAGTAGTGGGGGGGCTTAGCAGATGCCAAAGTCACAATGTTAAAGTAGTGTACAACAAAAAAAAACAAATTTTCTACTTTTATTTGAATGCAATATTTATATGTTATGGAGCAAATCTGGATATAGAACATGTTGCCCAATTTCTACCCAGATAACATTAAATAGGCTGTGATCATTCTGGGGAAAGCTGGTTTTAGATCTGAAAGGGAGAAACATGGCTAAGCATTTATCTGATTAGAATGGAGAATAGGCAAAGGATTTTTTTTTTTTTTTTATAGAACTAAGCAATGTTGTCCCTCCTATAGGCCTTCAGGGGCTTCGTGTAGAGGCTGAATGTGTGAGCTTCATTTAGGTATTGCTGTTTGTCACAAGGCCTGGTCTACTGGTAATTTCAAAATGTCTTGGTGTACTTGTATATAAATGTACTTTTTTAATGATGGTCTTCCTCTCTAAAACTTTGTGTTTACTGGTGTTGGGGAAGGCTCTACTGAAAGAGCGAGTCCATCTGCTGATTCTCTAAGCCACTTTAGTTTCGTGGGGTGCTGGAAGTATTTATTGAAGCCAGAAACCAAAACTGGACTGGGTGCCATTCCACTGCTGGGCACATTCATGCACACCCTCACTGGGACAATTTATACATCTCAGTTAATGGTCAAATTTGGTCCATATAAAATTGTTCCAGCAGAGTTCTAACTCTCCCATGTACCTGTTGACAAACACTGGCTTAGATGTTGTGTGTGTTTTTCCTCTTTGCCACTCACCCATAAAGCTGTGACTGGTGAAGCACCCGGGAAACGGATGTTGTCTGCACAGTCTCTCCAATCTTTGCCAGTGTAGCTTGTAAGTCTTTTAGTGTTCTTATAGTTTCCTTGGTGGCCTCCCCGACTAGTAGTCTTCTTCATGTGTGGTCACTCAGGCTTTCTGAACGGCCTACTCAAACCAGATTTACAGCTCTGCCATACTCTTTGTATTTGTTAAAAACTGATTTAACTAGACTCCAAGGGATTTTCAATGATTTGTATCCACTTTTGTCATTTGTATGACTTTTGCTTTCAATCACCTGAGTTTCCTGAAGTGTTCTTTTGTCTTCATTGTGTAGGTTAGATCACCATAGTGACTCACCACAAGTTTCAGGTAATGAGCATTTAGACTGCAGTGAAATAAAACCCCAGACAGGTGACCTTCACTGAACTAATTCCGTGACTGAGTGCTGCCCCAGTGATGATTTAGGTGTATCATATTGAAGGGGGTGAATACGTACGTGATCACTAATTTTGTGCTTTGTATTTGTGATTAATTTAGACCACTTTGCAAAGATCTGCTTTCACTTTGACATTAAAGAGACTTTTTTTGTGTCAAAAAAAAACAAAACAAATTAAATCCACTTTGAATCAATGCTGTGTAAAAATAAAATATGAAAACTTCCTTTGAATGCGTGACTTTCTTTTTAGAGGTGGGTTTGGAAAGTGTGTGAGTTCACAATTAATGTACAGCTCTCAGTCGTTCCATTATTGCTAGTTCTACATCTAAAGCACTAGCAGAAGATGTGGACTTGTCAGGGTCGTAGGCTGGGGGATGTAGTGGACATTTTGGACATGGGCATTGCCAACCATGATGATAACATAACATTACATAACATAACCAGCTAATTCAATTTAGACTCATGGGGACCAGGGCCTTGAGGAACAAGGCACGAAAAAGTTTATTTAAATTCTTTTGATTACACAAGTCTTGTGAAGTCCTAAGTTTCACCTTTTTCCATTTTCCTTTGTAAGTTTTCACTTTGCCAGAGTCCACTGATGTAGCATACTACTCACAGCAGAAGTTAACCATTGACAGGAAGGACTTATATGAAAGCCCTTTTTAGGATAAGGTCACTCACGCTGAGTTCATTTTTATCACTGTTTCTTTAACTTAGGTTAATTTAGTTACTTTGCTTATGGAAATATGAAAATAAAATGCACAGAAAACAGGAATTCCTCAAAATAAAGGTGTCCTTTTGGATAAACATATCCACTACATAAGTAAATAAGTAATGCAAATAAACGTAAACCTAAAAATAAAGAGAATGCATTTTCTCACTGTCTTTCTTTCCTTCCTTAGGTTTTAAAACATGGAGAGTGAAAAGCCTTTAATAGCTGAGATGATTCTGACTCCTTCTCAGCACCCTACTTCCATGGGCAGCTGGCAGATGTACTGTATCACCACAGAGTTTGATGGCCGTGTAGAAGAGCATCAGTTTGGTGTAGGAAGGTTTAGGAGTGAGTAAGATGTTAAATCCCCAATGACTGTGCCCTACATTTTTCATATCCTAATAAACCTCATTCATTGTAAATATGTGTCTGTAATACCAATACTGGTGAGACAGGATGAAGGAATAAACCTCTGCCTTGTCCTGAGGTGGGATGTGTCACTGCAATTGACTGATTTCATTAGAAAATTATAGAGTGAGCTACACAGTTGTGCTAAGTGGATCACACCCAGAATACCAGGTGGGTCAAACCTTCCCACCCAGAAAACCAGGTGGATCAGGCCATCACGCCTAGAATATCACCAGATGGGTCAAAAATAGACACAAATTTGCACAAGTAATACCACAATGAGAACTACAGAGCAGATCCTATGAAAATCCAGTGGAGTGAGTCTGTGGCTAAAGTTTCTCTAGGACAAACTTTCACAGACAGGATGAAAAGCATTAGTCAAGATGGCCTCTAATTTTGCCATTACCTTCTTTTCTGACATTGTCGCTAGGAGGTACAGGGGCGGTTTTCTAACAGAGCTGACCATTTTATTCAGATGTCTGTTGTTAACTCCTCCACAGGAGACCCTGGAGAGGTGGAGATATGCTCTAGAGAAGAAGGGAATGAAGGTCAGTAGGAACAAGACAGAATGCATGTATGTGACTGAGAGGGAGGTTAGAGGAATGGTGAGGATGCAGGGAGTAGAGTTGGTGAAGCTGGATGAGTTTAAATACTTGGGATCAACAGTACAGAGTAATAAAGAGTGTGGAAGAGAGGTGAGGAAGAGAGTGCAGGCAGGGTGGAATGGGTGGAGAAGAGTGTCAGGAGTAATTTGTGACAGACAGGTATCAGCAAGAGTGAAAGGGAAGGTCTATAGGACAGTAGTGAGGCTAGCTATATTATATCGGTTGGAGATGGTGGCACTGACCAGAAAGCAGGAGACAGAGCTGGAGGTAGCAGAGTTAAAGATGTTAAGATTGCATTGGGTGTGATGAGGATAGACAGAATTAGGAACGAGTACATTGAAGGGTCAGCTCAGGTGGGAGACTTGGGAGACAAAGCGAGATTGAGTTAGTTTGGACATGTGCAGAGGAGAGATGCTGGGTATATTGAGAGAACAATGTTAAGGATGGAGCTGCCAGGTAAGAGGAAAACAAGAAGGCCTAAGAGAAGGCTTATGGATGTGGTGAGAAAAGACATGAAGGTGGTGGGTGTGAGAGAGAAAGATGTAAAGGACAGGAAGATATGGAAACAGATGATCTACTGTGGCGATTCCTAACAGAAGCATCCAAAGGAAGAAGTAGCAGAAGAAGAAGTTGTTACTCCTCCACTGTATAGAATAATTTGATGCCCCAGTCACAATGGACTTTTAGAAAACCACTAAGAGCTTTTCACGTAAAGACCTGACTGTTCTGGTAATGACCACTTTTTGTCCAGCAGGTTTGTAGTGTCCACCAAATTCAATCTATTGTTCAGATTGACCATCAGTTCTTTATAGATCTGCACCACATTCTCCCTCACACATTCTTGTAAATGATCTCAAGGGCAATGTTGCACACCAGAAGAAAGTGCCAGCAGAAAATATTCAAAAACTCACAAAAGAAGAAATAAATTACTGATAGTAAAAATGTGCTAAAGGTAAAATAGCCTTTTTAAAAATAATTATTCCAATTTTACATATAGCAGTGCTTGCATCATGGCATTTTTTTTGAGTGGCCCATCATGGTCATCGCTTGCTCTTCACTGTGGTTAAGATGACTTGAAATGGTGGAAATTAACACCAGATGCAGGTGATCACATTCAGTGAGTTCTTCTCGTCACTTCAGTCTGCAGCTGGAGTTCAGTCAATCTTTCTTGTGAGGATGTCCGAGATGATGTCATGTACTTGGTGTCGGTCAAATAAAATCCTTCCAAACTCTGTGGCTCTGTTTCAGTTTTTGTTTCATTGAGGAGTGCTTACTGCTGCAGTTTACATCCAATACTTCACACTGCCCAGCTACATTTGGCCTGATTGTCCATATAAGATGAGGTCAGTTCTTCTCTGTATTTGCCAGATGTAAAATGGGAAATCAACGAATTCCAAGAAACCTGTAGGTCAAGGCATCACTAGCTCAGTGGCATTCTAAAGTGTCACTTAACATATGGCAGTTAAGAGCTCTGTATCTTCAATGCCATGTGACTGTTGTTGAAAGCAAAAACTCTGATTATACAGTAAAGTAGGCAACTGGTACTGCAACTCACACACTGACAAATCCAATGGTAAAAAGCAGTAACTCAGAGGTTGACAAATGAAGTTCCAGAAGAAAGATGAGGCATTATGAATTTAACACCAAGAGTAAAAGCGCCTGTAAAGAATGAGCTTGGCACTTCAAGCACTGATGAATTGCTCCCTCTTTGGCCCTTTTTGTTATTCATTAGACAGATCAGGGTGCTGTCTGCTCTTGCTGATAAGGACAGGGTTTGCAGTTTTCTGCTGTGATCTACTTTATTAAAGAAAATGACCCCTCAAAACCCTGACTAAAACATCCTCAGCATTTACTGAGATTGCTGAAGCTTTGTGATCTGTAATCTCTAAATCTGGGCATCTATGATGGTTGTAAGGGTTTGCCCAGCTGGAACAGACAACAAGGACAGTCTGACATTACAGGATGCAGGAAGGAAAGAGCCAGAATAACAAGTGGAAGGATCTGCTACATGCTAGTGTGGGTAGACATAAGTTGCAAAGGGGTGATAAGCTCTGTCCTTGTGGAGGGCATCTCAGACAGATATCCAATAAGGTACACTAATTCTCATAAATATCGTACTTCCATACTTCTCTCTTTCTATTCCTTCATTTGCATATTGTTTATTATAACAGATGGGAATGAAAGGCAAATGATTGAAGAAGCTGTCATGTTCCAAGGAAGACCACCATCCATCTACTAAACCTGCAGGGCCTCCTTTTGCTCTCATAATGGCCTCAATTCTTCATGGCATGGCTTCCACAAGATGTTGGAAACATTCCTTTAAGATTCTGGCCCTTGTTTGACAGATTTGTAAGCTGCATATTCATGCTGCAAATACTTCATTTCTACCACATCCCAAAGATGTTTTATTGGATTCAGATCTGGTGACTGAGAAGGCCACCAAAGGGCACTCAGCTGATTGTCATGTTCATGAAAACAGTCTTAGATGACTTTTCCTTTGTAACATGGTGCATTATCATGGTGGAAGTAGCCATTAGAAGAGGGGTAATTTGTGGTCAGCAACAATACTCAAACAGGCCATGGCGTTCAAGCGATAGAAAGTGTGCCAAGAAAACATTCCCCACACCACTACAGCCCCACCATCCTTGTCTGCTGACAAAAAGCAGGTTGGGTGCATGGCTTCATGCTGATGGCGTCAACATTTTACCATACCATTGTTGTGCCTCAGCTGAAATCAAGATTCATTAGACCAGGCTAGGTTTTTTTCCAGTCTTCACCTGTCTGGTTTTGGTGAGCCTATGCCCACTGCTTTCTGCTTTCTCCCCACTGCAGTCTCAGCTTTCTGCTCTCGACTGACAGGAGTGGAACCCAACATGGTCTTCTGCTGTTGTGGTTCATCCACCTCAACGTTCGATGTGTTGTGCATTCTGAGATGTTTTCCTGTTCACCACAGTTGTACAGAGTGATTATCTGAGTGTAACCTTTCTGTCACTTCCAACCAGTCTGGCCATTCTCCTGTGACCTCTCTCATCAACAAGGTGTTTCCGTCTGCTGATCTGCTGTTCACTGGATGTTTTTTGTTTTTTGCACCATTCTGAGTAAATTCTAGAGACTTTTGTGAGTGAAAATGCCAAGTGATCAGCAGTCATAGAAATGCTCAAACCAGCCCTTCTGGAAACAACAATCATTCCATGGTTAAATCACTAATAGATAGATAGATAGATAGATAGATAGATAGATAGATAGATAGATA
>JANRMT010062850.1:956471-970537 GCA_026402145.1 Polypterus bichir lapradei
ATAGATAGATAGATAGATAGATAGATAGATAGATAGATAGATAGATAGATAGATAGATAGATAGATAGATAGATAGATAGATACTTTATTATTTCCCCATTTTGCTGTTTGTTGTGAACATTAATTGAAGCTTGTAACCTGTGTATGCATGATTGTATACAGGGTGCTGGCTCATAGTTGGCTGCTTAGATAATTGCATGGTTAAGCAGGTGTACAGGTGTTCCTAATAACTTGCTCAGTGAGTGTATTTTAATACTGGAAGGCAGACAAGCATTGCCCTTTCATTGAGAAGTTTGACATTGACATTTAAATGTTTCATCTACTTCTGTTTCAAACAGGAAGATCATTGACGGGAAGATGACAGTAATCCAACAATATTAGCATGCATGGCATTTCTGTATGAAGTTAAGTCACAAGGATGGTCTTAGCCTTCATTGATTACCTGAGAAATTCCAGGGTTCTGCAGTAAGGACTTCGTATTGATTTGTAGTTGAAGGAGAGAAGGTTTCACATCAGAAGAGAAGTAACTTTCAAAGCTTAGGCTCTGACTCCATGGCTCCTAATAAAGGAGAATGGGGAGAACTTCATGTCTTTGTTTGAGCTAGACATTTCATAAGGGAGAGCCAGAAGACATCCATGCATTGATGTTACTGAGGGAGGCAGTGAGCTTGACGTATAGGGCATTCAAGAGGGATCTATATGTGGCTCATCAGCATACACGTGGAGCCATGGTGGTGAATAAAGAATCCCAGTGACAACATGTACAGTAGGTACTGTTATGTTTCAGGCAGGGTTATTGCCTTGGTCTACATTTATTTCATTTGTAATATTTTATTTTTTTTGAATTGCTGTTTCTTATAGCTTTTTGTATTTATGTAATTTTTTATGTAAATTTTGTTACTGTTGTTTATTATTTATTTTTTATGTATTGATTATGTATTGTATGTTCTTGCATTCCTTGTATTTTGTAGGTGGAGCCCCCAAGAGGCGGGGCCACCCTGAAGTCACTGCTGAAGCACCGCCCTCCTGCTTTATATTTCAAGTTGGGTTACAGAAGGTTGTTCAGTGGTTCATTGACTTTCAAAGAGTGCATATTATTATATGTGATTTTATTTCTGGATTTATTGCTTCCATTTATGTTTTTTTGATTCTTGGATTAGACTAGTTTTCTATGGGTTGCCTTTTTTTGGGCAAATCTTGTTGCTTTATTTTTGCTTTTTGCTCTTTCCTTTATGTTTTGGTAAAATTAAACAAATTTCTTCTGTCATAAAGCTTCTGTATTGCACTTGTTTCTCAAACGAGAGGTTTGACAATTGTTCTCCTCTGAGACGCCACCCTATTTAATTGCGTAAAAATAATTCAGGGACAAAAGAAACAGGTACATGAATGCACAGCAACAGAAATAAAAGCAATCACTTTGAAAAATTAGCCTGGAAATGGTGCATTAAAGGGTAGGTCAAGCCTTTAGTCTGAAAACTTTCAGGGACATATGCTTTTATAATGTTTGAGCCGGAAGTGGAGGAGTTTCTCTGTCTCAGTTGCCCTCATTCGGTGTTGGCATTGTGAGGGAAACAAAAGACAAGAAAAAAACCAAATAAGACTGATAGCGACAGTGGCCCCTCTAATCCTGGCAGGGTATTGCAGACCTCAGATGAACCCAGAAGGTGATCCTCTGAGACGCATGCGTGACAGTACATGTTTTTTAACTTTTAAGTCCAGCTCCAATTTTGGGACTATACAGACAGAAACCGGTCTTTGAAGTTTGGAGTTAGATTACCTGGGGTGAGGCATATTGATAACAACAACAACAACATTTATTTATATAGCACATTTTCATACAAATAATGTAGCTCAAAGTGCTTTACATGATGAAGAAAAGATAAATAAAAGACAAAGTAAGAATTAAAATAAGACAACACTAATTGACATAGAATAAGAGTAAGGTCCGATGGCCAGGGAGGACAGAAAAAACAAAAAAAAAAAATAGAGAAAAAGAGAGAGAAAAAATAAAATCTGCAGGGGTTCCAGACCATGAGACCACCCAGCCCCCTCTGGGCATTCTACCTAACATAAATGAAACAGTCCTCTTTGTATTTAGGGTTCTCATAGAAGGACTTGATGATGATGATGGTCATGTAGACTTCTGGCTTTTAATCCATCAATGTAGGAACATCATGGTGCTTTGATTAGGTGGTGGTGGTGCAGGTCGCCACCACAGAAAACCGGGAAAGAAACAGAAGAGAGAGTAGGGGTTAGTACGGATTTTAGAGCCACCACGAATAGTTATTATAATGAATTGAATATACAGAGCATCAGGATTAAATTAAGGTGACAGGCAGGCTAGTGAAGGTCCTGGCCTGGTTTGTGAGTCTTTTAGAGACCTCACAGCCTTTTTGCTATTTGGTGTGCAGCTCATAAAAACAGGTATAGTATTCATCAGAACTGGAATAAAACCTGATCCGTGAGGACCACCAGAGAAGAAATCTGCAAATAAATTATATTCTGAGCTAAAGACATGAAACTGTGCTACACCAGAAAAATAAGAACACATTCAAAGGTTGAATATTCCATTAAATCCAATGTAGATATTCAGTTTTTCAGGAGGATGCCATGGTCAAAGACAGCAGTGAGGGAAATCCAGTAAATCCTTTGTAAAGGGTGCCTTTCACAGTTCTGTCACAAACTGCACAAGCATGTTGGTGAGGATATTTCAGAGTGGAAAGCTTTTTGTAAAAAAAAATTGACAGTTAAATGAAAGCCAAAATTGGTGAAAAGTTAATCAGAGCAAGAGAGACATAAGCTGAAGAGCAGCCAAACTGAAAGGAGCCATTGTGAGTGGGATGAAAGGGGTTAATACTACTGAGTAGAGGATCTAAAGAGCAAATGGTAGGTTTGAAATGACAGAGAAGGCCAGAGACATCCAATAGATAAAAAGTTGAGAGGTGAAGGGGATTAGGGGACACATCAATGTAGGAAAGAGAATTGATCGTACCTTGAAAGAAGGACAGAAAATCATGGCACATGAAAAAGGATGAAGGGTCTTTTTTCTTCCAGCCAGTAGGTTTAAATCACTACACCAGGATGGCCTTTCTTCTCATTTATCACCTGAGAGAAACTGTACAATACCAAAGTGGAAGCAAGGATTTGTCTTTTGAGCAAAAACTGGGGAGACTGCATGCCTTTGTTATTATAATGTAACAGACTGATCGATACCTATAAACGGTAACTAAATTGAAAAGGCAGAGGCTCAGTGTCAAGAGTATGGAATGGAAGACACAAAGCACAATGCAATCAAGGGCCAGTCTCAGCACCGCTGGCTTCAAGGTAGGATCCAACAGCAAGCAAACTTTCTGCCCAGCTGTACAAAGGTGTAGGAATCCCTTGGACCACAATGCAACAAAAGAGACGGGGCTTTATGCAAACTATCATGCTTTATGCAAAAATAGGATAATCGTGTACATAAAACTTGTTCATTTTAGGGTACATCAACTTAATTCAACTGTGTGTTGAGAAAATAGGAATATATTATGGGTATTAAAAAATTGTTAATTTTAAGTAAGATTAACATAAAATACATGAGTAATGGCAACAGTCTCTGAGGCTAATTGTGCTTCTGTTAAAAGAAAATAATTTAATAGCTTTGTTTCAACATCAATTCATTGTGTTAAAGTGACAGCTAAAAGATTTCTATCAATGCAACTAGAAAAAGCAATGTAATGCAAGCAAACATGATTATTTTAAATGAAATAACCTTACATTAGGCACATAAAGTTAACCCCCCCATTTATTTTCTCAAATGGTGCACTGACCACATTATGGAATTATAAAGGCCCCCAACTCCCAACTCCCCACCCCAGCACTTACAGGGAGGGAGACCACTCTGCTCTGACATGGAGAAAAAGTGCTGCAGTCTTTTTTGTGCCCTCTTTTTTGTCTTGGGATATTTGGAAGCCCTACTAAAGTGTATCCCACCTACTATACCAGTTTGATCCGCTCCTGTCCAGGTAGTATTTTGTCTCCAACTTTCACAGGAATGAAGCTGATTGCAAATCTTAATTTGGCTGGAATGCACTTTTATGCCCTTCACTGCTAAACACTTGGCAGCGTCTGCCAGCTGCTCTTAGTACGTTCAGTTTGGCGGAAATACCCACGTTTCCTTGCTGATTGCTCTGGCGTGCCAGGACTAGATGACATTAATGGCTTGTATCCTCCAAGAACAGAGCAGGGATCGATCAGAACACCTACGTGATTCAGAGAGTATATTACCATGCTGTTAAACTAGATTATGTTCAGATGGATGTTAAAAAAGCCTTCTAAATGATTTTAAAATTGATCTTTGCAGGCAAGCAGAACAAATGATCTTGGGAACAGCACTGTGTTGCTAAGAGAGGAAAAGAAAAAAGTGTCCTGAGAAATTATGAGACATAAACACCAAGCTATTTTTTTTAAAGGCAAAGTGACCTTAATCTTTATTAGAAACAATCTAATGGTGCATTGACTGCTATATTTTAAACTCCTTTTTGATGCGACCATCTTCCGACTGTTGACAGATTTATGTTCCAATTTCTCCGTTGACTTTGAGCCACTCTTGGCTTGCTCTCACATTGATATTCACACAACAAGTGAGTGGAGGACTGAGAGAGGCTCGGATCTGGAACAATTCTAACAAGCTGAGGTGCAAATCAGGGAGCCAAGGAAGCTGCGAGGACAAAGACGTTCAAAACAGTTGGCTGGAGATGACTCACAAGATCAGGCAAGAAGACCTCAGGGGGGAATGGGAAAGGAAAAGGCAAAACCTTCAGTGGGCTGTCAGGTCCTACCCGTGCCAAGACCATTGTAATTGCCCTGAGAGCTGCATGCAAACATAGAATGTATTCCGAAATTTAGTGACATTACTTCAACTGAGGCTTTTATTTAAAATGGATTTTGAATTCAAATTATGGTTAGTAGCACTAACCCTTGGGTACTGGGTTAAAATGATCAAAAATGTATAACAATTGTTTCAGATTTAATACATTTTAATATTCACAGTACGCCAAAGCACATCTTGCTGGCCATAGAGACTAAATAGACTGTGAATCTACAGTTTGAATTTCTCATCGTGGTGGGCCAGCCGTTCCATGAATGAAAGGTGAGGCAAAGTAGTAGCAAGCAAAAGATTCATTGCCAGATGTCAGTGGGTACATCAGGTAAAGAGTACAAGCTGACTGTCGAATTGTGATGTGCTGATGATCTGCAGGTACCCGTGTCAGAAAGTCACAACCACAGCTTGTAGCAAATGGAGGAAGACTGAGACGGACTGAATTTCTACTGGGGACTGGAAGTAGGAAGCCAGGCTGACTTCCAAATTCTGATCGGACAGAGATGAAGTGCTCTGACAAGAGTAGCAGCAATCCAAAAGACAGATCACCACTTCTTAGACGAGGAACTTGGATGATGTAAATGAGAGGCATAAATACAATTGATTTTAAGTGTGTGGTATGGATTACATGCTTTATGCAGCTGCAGAAAAGAACACAGGTAGGTGAACACAGAAGTGTGTATGAGGTTTCAGGGAGCATTACTCCTTGTTTTACACTCAAACTTCAAAAAAAACATGCACTTCATATTTTTGACATTGCCCGTGAAGTGAATTTTAGTTTTAGTTTCATGAAACCACATGCATATGAAACTTACCAATTTCATTCATCACTAGTATTCAGTGTTGAAGGATTATGGATGGTGTCACAATAACAGTCCAAAGACATGGTTTGGGGCAGCCACCCATATATTGTGTCCTAGACGCAAATTGGTAATTTTGTTGAGATGTTCACGGGGTTGATTCCAAAACAGAACTGATTTGAGTGTGCGAGTATGGCTGCTTTAAAGGCAGGGACAGGATGTGACGTCATCAATGGCAATTCAGTGCAGCTCACCACCCCCTGGTCTGGTGTGGTAGTACTATTATTCAAGCCCTTTAACTGCCTCCCAATCGCATGTGTGTGACAATGGACATAGAACTCTTCGCTATAATGGTAGTCATTTCAATAAATGTAAGGTTATAGTGGTTATGCTAAGGTTGGTATAACACAATGTGGTAACTAAAGTTGGATTATGACCCCTTAGACCCCAGAGTGACTTAATAAATAGAGCTCTTTAATTTAGCGTGGTAATTCCCCCTATTAATGGCCTGCAAATTTACCAAATTTCCCTCTGGGATAATAAAGTCTATCTAACCTGCAGACACTAAATCATTTCTTCAAGCCATTCTCTTGCTGATTTAAACCCATGGACTTCAATTGTTTCATTAAGACCCCCTTTGAGATTTTAGAGAGTCGACTGTTTCATCAGCATCTAGCTGATTTCAGCTCATAGTCAACACACAAAAATTTTATAGACAGTCATTCTGGTGTCATCTCTTCTGATGGTGTCAGCTAGTGTAGCCCACACCCCTCTAGTGACACCACTGTAAGGGTGGTCAGGTTTTGGGAATCCTTTGGATACTATGGAGGAGAAGGACACGAATAATCACTAATGAAGGCTGGACACTCGTCAAGGATTGTGGAGGGCTGGGTAACTCTTCACTACAGTGTGACCTAAGATAATGGTAGTAAAATATTGGGAATTGTCTGGATTCTGGGGAGGAGAAGGTCACTAACACATTGTATTTGGTGAAGGTGGGATTCTCATTAAGAATTTTTGTAGGTTTTGGAGCTTTTTGCAATCATTGCACCAATGGTGTAGATTATAAGGCATAAGTAAATTCTCTTGATGTTTGAGAGGGGCAGCCTTCAAAAGTCAGTGACCAATGAAGTATGGCACATTGATGAATGTGGAACTCTTCATTGTAGTTTCATTTTAATATAGAAAAATACAAAAGGAATTTATGACATGAACTGTAAGCTCAGACAGATGATCACAAATGTGTCATCAGATTTAAGCAGTAAACCTCTGACAACTCTCCTGATACGAGATGGGAGATACTGTCCTACAGAAAGCCACCTCTGAAAAAGATTTAGGGGTTTACATTGACAGAATGTTCTCTCTTCTCAGCCGGTGGTTCCCAACCTTTTCTATGCCCCGCACCCCTAGAAAAAGTTTGATTGATGTTCGCACCCACTACTAAAGTAATATCACATTTGAAGATGAAGAAGTCAAATATCTCATTTTTGAAACACAAATTGAATTACATACAGTACAGTAGGAGAACAAACCAAACTCAAAAAAATAAACCTTTAACTGAATAAATAAAATTTTAATATAAATTGAGCAATTTACCCTTAAAAATCTCAAGAATCTTGTAAATGCATCCCCTGAGAAGCTTAAACATTTGATTGAAGACCTGGGGATTGGAGTATCTCGAGTAGTATTAAGGAAATGACACACAATCAATGATTTTAGGGGTTTGGGGGAATTGGAGACTCCCATAAAGCTACGGGTGCCAGGCCTGCTAAGCAATGAAAGACAGTCAGTGAGCTTTGTCCCCCAATAACAACTGCACTGCAGTTAAAACTGCTGTGCTACTGCCAGTACCGCTAGCGGGAGAGATGGGCTGTGTGTAAGCAGTAGGTGTTGCATTCAATTCACTCCCCCTTGCCCCCACTTCCAGGAAAAATGTCCATCAATCTTGAAATCAGTAACATTTCACAATCAGGGATTGAACAGAAATCAGTACTAGACCTTGCCCAGATCATTGCAAGGCCCAAATTCTATTGTTTTTTAAAAAGTTATTCACCTTTGTGAACACTCAACTTGCAGCAAGGAACCTGCGAGAACGCATATTTCTGTGGCTCATTCACAGGTGACAATTGAGTGCACAATGCTTGATTCTTTTCATATCATAAAACAGGAGCACTAACTAATAAATCACCTACAAATGACGACACCCTACAAGAAGCCGACTGCACCATGATCAAGTCGGACACTGCACCTCATGCAATTTTGGCAAATCACGACGCAGCCATCTTCTTTGTTGCATACCCTGAAATGCCATCTTGCACCCCCTGTGAGAGCGGGCACCCTGAGTTGAGACCCCAAGATGTAAGCAACAGGCAGAAGTAATTAAAAAGCCAAATAAATATATTAAGTTGCATCATAAATACTGCACTGTGGTGGGCTGGCTCCTTGCCCGGGGTATGTTTCCTGCCTTGCGCCCTGTGTTGGTTGGGATTGGCTCCAGCAGACCCCCATGACCCTGTAGTTAGGATATAGCGGGTTGGATAATGGATGGATGGATAAATACTGTAGGATAAAAATCAAAGAATGTTACGCTTAGACTATATAAAGCACTAGTGAGACATCATCTGCTGTATTATGTGAAGTTCTGGTCACCAGGCTACACAAAGTGACTAAGTGTATTCCATTACTTAAGGACATGTCCTGCTCTGCCAGAACCTATTTAGTCTTGAGAAGGGGTCTTCAAAATTCTCAAATGCATCGATAATCAAAATCTCTCGAAGAAAAGGTGAATCATGTACACAAGGACACCATTGGAAATTAAAGAGAAGTGCATTTAAGACCGAGGCCTGGAAGCACTACTTTACAGAAAGAATGGTTGGAATTTCCAACATTGTAGAAGAAACCTTGACAACCTTTAAGAAGATTTTGGATGAGATACTTTGACAGCTTAGCTACATAAGCAACAAATAGCTGTTTGTGAGGCTGAGGGGACTGTGTATCAGAAATGGTGGTGTGTAATACTGGAGAACTTTTTTGGGAACAGTCCTGTCTCCCTTCCCACCCTCTACACAAAAGACTTCCAGCACAATACCAGGGCTTGCCATCTACAGAAATTTGTTAAGGAGACTCGGGTCTTTTAATATGTGCAGCAAGCTACTGAAAATGTTCTACCTGTCCAGCTAATACTCAAAAGATGCATAATATCTGAATAAACTGCTCCATCACAGGGCGAACCCTGGACACACTGGATGCTGTTGTGGAAAAGAGGATGATGGCAGAATTGAATATCATCATGAAAAATCTCCTCCAGAAGGTGCTTTATTGGAGCTCTTTTATTCATGGGCTTATTTTCCACCACAGTGTGCTAAGAAGCCCCTCTAGGTTTGTTTCTGTCCACTGCTATCAGGCATTTCAATGCTTTCTTCCAGGGTACTCATTAAGTTAATTTTTGAAATGCCATTTTGAAATTTGTTATGTATGTATGTATGCATGTATGTATGTTTGTATTGATTGATTGATTTGCTGCATTATTTGTCCTGTGAGTCTGTATCTTTGTTTTTAAGTTTCTGCTGTTGTATGCGTCTGAATTTTCCTTGGGATTAATCTAATCTAATGTAATCTAATCTAAGCAAATGAACTTGATAGACTGAGTGGTTCCCTCTCATTTGCCAGATTTCTTATGGCCTTATGTTCCAAGGTATTGTTAGTCATCCATCAATTATCCAACCCGTTATATCCTAACTACAGGGTCACGGGGGTCTGCTGGAGCCAATCCCAGCCAACACAGGGCGCAAGGCAGGAAACAAACCCTGGGCAGGGCGCCAGCCCACCGCAGGGTGTGCACACACACACACCAAGCACACACTAGGGACAATTAAGAATCGGCAATGCACCTAACCTGTATGTCTTTGGACTATGGGAGGAAACCGGAGCACCCGGAGAAAACCCATGCAGACACAGGGAGAACATGCAAACTCCATGCAGGGAGGACCCAGGAAGCAAACCTGGGTCTCCTAACTGCAAGGCAGCAGTGCTACCACTGCGCCACCGTGCCACCCTATTGTTGGTCAGCTACTAATAAATCTTCTAGGCGTCGTAGAAGAGGGAGCTTCAGAGTGGGTCACTGCTGCATAGTTTAAGATGAAGGTAGGGAGTTCATTGACTGTGGCACCCAGGTTAAGCACAGGCAGAAGGATGTTCTCTACTGCTGCAAGCAAATTAATGGAGATGTTAAAGTTCAGGAAAGGTTTGGCAGATGTGTTGAGCATTGGCATCCTGAAGCAACCAGGCATATTGATATTAAGACTTCCAGTATGTATGTTGAGATCTGGGTGGAAATAGTTTTGCCTGAGGCAGGAGAACAAACCTGATTATTGTCAGAATATTAGTGACATGTGAGGCCATCATGACAACAAGGGTGGTAGTGTACACAGAAGACTGAAAAGTGTCGAGCATACAGCCCTGGCTGGCCGACTTCATTGGACCGGCTCTGTGAGGCTGAAACAGCTCCTCTTCACAATGTCTGCTCATAGACCTAATGATGCCCATACTTTACTTATTTTTGGAAGCATCACTCCTATTTGTCATCTCCTTTATGATGCCCTATTGGTAAGTAATCTTTCTTTATTTGCTATAGTGCTTTTTACAACAAGCTTTTTGCTAAGTAAAGTTTTTTGTTTTCTTTCAGCTCTTTGGCACTTGCCAAAACATAGTGCCCTGGGTAGCCGTACATTTCATGACTCATAACTTTTTTTTTCACACTACTTTGAAAAGCTCTCATCTGCAATAAATTATACAAGAGGCTCAGAGCGATGTGAGGATGTTCATTTTAAAGCTGAGCTACTTTCAAGTGATAATTCTTAAAAGTTTGAAGATCAAAGCTAAATCATAACAAAATACCTCCCTTTTAGCCACAGCCTTTTATTTATTTATTTATTTTTGTATTCCTAATGGATATTCTGCAGCAGAGGTCAGCAGAGTTTTTAAGCAGGGACCATTCGCAACTTTAAACTGTCTGCTTCATAAAAGGTCCACACCATAATGGAAAGCTGCTTAAGTGCACATTATTATTAATTGATTTTATTATTAATTTTATTAATTAACAATAGTGACCAGACACAACTGTTTTTTCAGGACAGGACAAGTTTTCCAGCAGTGTTTCCCAAATCTATATATATAAAAGCCAAATACCACTGACACACTCATCACAAAATCTTCCGAACCATGAGGACTTGGGACTTGAAATTAGGAATGTAGGTTACCCTTGGCCCATAGGTGCTCACTAAGAAATAGTTTTAAAATGTCACGGTCCAAGCACGTTCTGTCTGTATGTCTGTCCACTTATCACGAGAGAATTACTTAACGGATTTAGATCTGGTTGTTTTCTATAATTTGCTTGAACTTTCCGTTTGATTTTGCGACTTCTCTCATCGCGCTAAGTATCATAGTTTGCTTGCGGTACCGATGTATTTATGCGAATCCAAGAGAGATCAGGGGGGGCGGGGCCTTCCTCATTCACTTGCCAGCCTCTGTTCGAGTTGGTCTACAGTATGTCTCGCCACGTGTTGGAGTGCACCTTACTTCCGCTTAGCTAGCAATACCTGTTTGTTCAACAGACACTATCATCTACAGATTGTTAAGGAGTAACGTTTGGCATTTCTGAGAGAGAGATTAGAGCTCCATGTGTTTCAGAGGGTAGTTGCTGATTGCCAGAGATATCACGGCCATGTGCTTTTCTCCCCACACGGGGAACGCTCTCCTGTCAGAGCTGAACACGATCATATATAATGCCAACGTCTATTGATTTTTAAAGTTTGTCCTGTTTCATCACTATAGGGTGGTCCAGATATAATTATGCAATTTTCATTATACTATAACTTATTAAGTTTATTACATAGAATATCACACGAAAAATCCCAGACCATCGAGAAGAGAACTGGAATCGTCCCTGCATAAATCAAACTCATCCAGACGATCTGGATCTGCATAATTAGATCTGGACCACCCTGTATGTGTATGTGTATTAGCCACGGGGTACAGCTAGTGGTACTATAAATTGAATTTCAAAAAAAAAAAAACAACCTAAGGAAGGGATTAGTATATTAAGACCTGCAATTGAATAACAGAAGCAGGTAGTTATATTCGCTCATCCAATATGCTCTACTCCATTCAAAGCATGGGGCACCATTAAAATTCACCAAGTAAGAGAAGGCATTGAAAAACTCACCACATATGATATTTGATGCCATATTTTTTGGATGCATCTTTTCCAATTTGATGTTTTACATTTTAGACCAAGCGTGACAGGGTGGCTTCATTCTAGTATGGTTGGTGTATGCCCCAAAGTCAAGACTGTTTTCTCCATCTCTCCCCCTCTACTTCACTAACACCAGCTCAACAAGAAGAACCATCATTGCCTGGCCTCAGACATTCATTCAGTTTGCTTAAAAAGCTGAAAACATGAGAAATGTTGCAGCCTCACGTTTGAATGCCACATTTATTCCTGTCAACTAAAACAAATGATCTGGATGGACTAAGTTGGTGCCTCTCATTTTTCAAATTTCTCATGTTCTTATGAGTAGTGGAGCTTCTGTTGAAGAAGTATGAAGGTACACTAGCACACCACTGGTATTGACTGTTGCACTTGCTGTTGGAGACAAAACAAGATGTGACCATCCAGTCCCCAATGACGAATGTTTGGATGAAGGGAACATTTATAATGGCTTAGGCTAATAGAAGGAGTTCAGCTCTGGTCATTGTTTATTACCTGGGTTGGTGAAACCCGGACTGTGGAGAAAATGTAATTAATCTCTTGTACCTCTGTCATTCTTAACTATTGCTCTTTATGTCTCCTTTAATTTAGTCCCTGTAGGCTCAGCTAGATGATCACAAATGTACCATCAGATTTAAGAAGTATCCCTCCATCAGCTCTCCTGAAAAAAATAAATCCTCACATTGGGATACAGCTCATGTGTTCATTTGGATGTTGGCACATCTGTCAATATTCAATGCTGTCGGGGACACTTAACCCCCATTTTAAAAATAGTGTTTTTAAAAAACTAAAATTGAAGGAAAGGTTTCAAGTCGTAATTTGTGGGTCTTTTGTTTTAGGGAGCTCAGACATTTTCTGTGATCTGTTAAATACCTGCTCTCTGACTCTGCTAAGGGCAGCAATGGAAAGTTCCAGAGGCTAGGATTTACACACTTTTTCCTTACAGCTAAATAATCCACTGAAAACTACCTGGAAAGGTTCACAGGGTCTGAAAATGGCTTTCATTTTTATTTTTATCTATCCACCCTTTCATTGTCAAACCCCTTAATATATTTCAGGATGACTGGGATGTACATCATGTTCTGGCATCGGTGGGTGAAAGGCAGTAAGCAACTCTGGAGGGGGCACCAAAGCAGCTGTAGGAGTAAAACTGGAGCACTTGAAGAAGAACTAGAGAGCACACAGGGGGATCAACAATGAAAAACCTTTGAACCCAGGGCTCTGGAGCTGTGAAGTGGTGGCATCAAAAGCTGTGCTCTTGTGTTATTCACATCCTGTTGCAATGAGCTCATTTGCTTCATAACATTCAGAAAATCATAATTATGAGATAACTATTTTGAGAAATTACATCTTAATGATTAGATCAATATGTTTAGTTACATGATAATGCAAGTATGCTGTATTTCATAATTGCAAAATGTGTGTCCCAAATTTATAAGATACTGTCTCATGATTATGGCAGGGGTCACACGTGCATAGGAGACGGTTTACAGGCTCGAATAGTGTTATTTCTCAGTCGGACTGGGGGTTTGGCAATGTCACCTGATCCTTTCTCCCTTTTTCCCTCGGCAGTGCAGATGAAGAACCTGCCTCTCAATGACATCACCACCAGTCCGGCCCCTGTTGATGTCACTTCCGGCACCCTCTGATGATGTCATATATGGTACCCAGAATCTGAACAAAAAACACATTACACAATTGAGAAGGCAGCAAAAGAATATGAAGCGAGTGACTCATACAAGCATATTCATAAGTGCAGCTACTGAGGAAACAAAGCACGGTGTAAACCTTAAGTTTAAATTAAGTTCATAGACATGCTGCCGCTGGCGTTTGTCATGCCTACGACGAATATGATATTCATGAGATACAAGTTTAATGAGAAGACGCATTGCCGGGTCTGAGCTAACATCGCAACATTGCACGAGATAGCACAAGCACAGCTGAGAACCTTCGATGCATGTACTCTGAGCGGCTCACGTGAACTGACTGTGAACGCAGTACGCAGACAAAAAGCAACAGCTCCAAAGAGCGCTGAACAAAAAACGCATTACACAATTCAGAAGGCAGCAAAAGAATATGAAGCGAGTGACACATACAAGCATATTCATAAGTGCAGCTACTGCGGAAACAAAGCACA
>JANRMT010062850.1:970937-993293 GCA_026402145.1 Polypterus bichir lapradei
GTCATGAAAATAAAGAAAACACATTGAATGAGGAGGTGTGTCCAAACCTTTGGCCTGTACTGTATGTGTATATATATATATATATGTATATGTATGTACTGTATATGTATATATATATGTATATATATGTGGATGTATGTGTATATATGTATATATGTATGTGTATATATAATGTGTACATGTATATATGTAGATTTGTATGTATATGTATATGTGTATATGTATATATATATGTTTATATATGTGTGTGTATGTATATATATGTATGTGTGTATGTATGTATGTACTGTATATATGTATATATGTGGATGTATATATATATCTATTGTAAAAGGCGCTATATAGCGCCCGACCCGGCACAGACCACGCAGAGGCACTTGTATAAAACACACAGGCTTTATTTTCTTTTCTTCAGCTGTGTGACACGTCTTCCCCGTGCCACACAGCCCAAAAGCACACAAACCACAATTCTCCACCACTCCTCCCAGACAAGCTTCGTCTCCTTCTTCCTCCCAACTCAGGCTCACTGAGTGGTGGTGGCTGGGCCCTTTTATAGCCCACCCGGAAGCGTTCAAGGTGATTAACCACCTGGTCCTAATTGGACTTCCGGGTGGGGCTGCAGGCTCGTCCAGCCGGGCTGTGGGAAGCAGGCAGCTCCCCCTAGCGGCCACGCCGGGCCCCAACCAAGCTGTGGAGGACTCCATCTCCCATGGAGCCCTGCGGGTGGTTGGGAAAACCCCGTCGGCCAGGGAGGCTGCCACCAAGCGTCCCGGGGAAGGTACTGGACTGTCCATGGAGGCTCCCCCGGAACATAAGCAGCAGGGGCGTCCCTGCCGGGCATGGGACCCGGCTGTCCTTCACACTATATATGTATGTATATATATATGTATATGTATATATGTAGATATGTATGTATATGTATATGTGTATATGTATATATATGTTTATGTGTGTGTGTGTGTATATATATATGTATATATATATATATATATATATGACAGCAACACTCATAACAGTGACAAAACAATTACATTGACAATCATGTTACGTTATTTTTAAAATGTTTCCTTTTCTTTTTCATTACTTCTTTAACACACTACTTCCCCGCTGTGAAGCACGGGTATTTTGCTAGTAATATTATAAAATATCTTCAGCAGTTAATATAGGGCATTCTTTGGATGCAGCTTTTCTAATTTTACATTTTAGACCAAGCAGATGAGAGCGGCCAGTCAGCTTCACCCTGGTATGAGTATATACCAATCTTTGCTCTTACTTACCATGTAGGGGCGGAAGGGATGAGAAAAGGGAATGAAGACACAACTTAATAAAAAGGCATAGAAATAGTTACATAACTACAAAGCTCACAACATACTGAAGGTCTTCTTCCAGTGTCGAGCTGAGCCCTGCATATTATGGTGTATAAATTGGCTACAGATTTTTACACACCATGTTCATGTTCACTTTCAGTTGACAATACCAATAGAAGGATGGTGGTGTACATAACATACACCAGACAGTTGCAAGATTAAGGTAGATAAGGTTAGGCACATAGTTGACTGGATCTGCTGTTAAATAACGCACCATAGTTACAGTAATGTTTGCACTAAAAATGGTAACCTCTGGTGTGCTGGTGGAACAAACAAAATGAAAGAAATCAAAATGAGTTCAACTTGTGTACGTAACTAGAGGCTGCCTACTGCATTCAGATCTAAATGAGCTGAAGTGCTTTGATGGGAGCTGGAGTAGCCCAACAGAGAGCTGACCTGATCTTGGATGAAGAAGTAATTAAGAATATGGCCAATAATGTGTAGCTTCTTCCAATACTGTAGAGATTTTGCAAAGACAGGTAAAAGTCACTGAAGAATAGTTCTGGATTGGAGGTGGGATGGCCATCAAAGATGAGACCCAGAACCTGTAAAAGTTGGAGGCTTTTGTCTTTAGTTGCAACCAAGATAATCGTTGACACGGTGAGAACCTCTTGATTCTGTAGAGGAGAAGCAGGCAGGACTATGGGTCAGTAATGTGCTGCTTATGGTGAAGGCAGAATGCTCATCCAAGATGATGCTCAGATTAATAACGGTTAACGAGAACTTGAATGCTTTTGGGCATATGGTAATGTTGGTCAGGTACTTGGATTACCCTAGATGATATGGAAGAGTATGCAATTAATTTATCATTTTTGTTGAAAGTGGGATATTCGTCAGGGATTTGTGATGGTGATAGTGCTCTTCTCTGTAGAGCTCAGACATGATGCAGGACTGGATTGGCTCTGCTTTTCATGTTCATTTGACCTTGGCTTCAACTATACAAACGGCAGAGCACTTTGCTCTGTGTGTTTGTGCTACCCATAATCCGTTGCAAATGTGTTGTATTGCATCAGCTTCTATCTATTGTGGTTACCTCATAATTTTCAAACTGCCTTTACTTTTTGATTAATACTCATATTTTAATGTTTCAATATATTTTGTGCAGTTATTATGTATGTTTGACTGCTGTTGTTAATATTAGGCTGTCATCTACTGTTAAATTCTGCTCTGTACTTCTAAAATTTTTATTTTTATGCTGTATTAAGGATTTGTTCTGTTCTGTGTATTGCATTGTATTGACCTCCTTCTTTTGACACCCACTGCACGCCCCACCTACCTGGAAAGGGGTCTCTCTTTGAACTGCCTTTCCCAAGGTTTCTTCCATTTTTTCCCTACACAGGTTTTTTTGGGAGTTTGATAGTCAAGGTTGGGGGGCTGTCAAGAGGCAGGGCCTGTTAAAGCCCATTGCGGCACTTCTTGTGTGATTTTGGGCTATACAAAAATAAATTGTATTGTATTGTATTGTATTGTATTTTGATAGTGTAATTTCCCTCCAAGAATAATAAAACATCTCTTTCTTACAAGTGTTCTGCATCTCAATGTGAGCATGGAAGTGAACGTATACACCATTTTTGTGTGTATACACCATTTATACATGTGGCCCCTGGTGATCTTTGGTTCAGTACTACCCTCGTGTGATCCGATTACTGACAGAGCACAAAGATGGCAGAAGGGGCCCATGTGTTGACACTAGCTGAATTTAGAGTCTTCAGTTGATGTAACCTGCAGATGTTTTGGATGAGGGAGAAAATCAGAAAACCAAGCAGTCACTGGAGAAACATGCAAACATCACACAGACAACCAGGCAGGGGTGTAAGCCAAGAGCTCTGAAACTGTGCGGCAGTCCTCCATCACTGAGTCACATCTACATAGTTAACAAATAGGGAAAAATGAAAAAAAAAAATACGTCAGTATCTGTTTTGAGATTCTGTGATCTGAATATCCTTTGATTGATTTTCTTATGCTAATTAAAATGAAAAGCTAAGAGTCTGCAGCATTTGTGTCACATGAAGAGGCTCCTGCTCAGCAGAGCGAGAAGATGATTTCATTTAATGGTGCTACATCTGCATTGTCTTGCCAAGATTAAGGAGGCCCCCTTGACAGTTTTTTGTGATGGTGCAACTGGGCATGGCACATCTAGTGCTTTCTCACTGTTAGAATGCCATCATATTGGAAGGTGCGTACAGGTCAAGAGGGGACGGCTGCCTTCTGACTTTACCCACAATGCCCCTCAGCAGGAACTTTCTGGCCGTGTACACCACTGCTCATAGATTTCCAATAAGTAATCTGTGAGGGTAGAGAGTGAGTGACAAATGTCTGTCTTTAAATGGAAAACTGCTCTTTTAGAACCAACTGTCACCAGACCAGACCTCCTCAGGCTGCCAGTCTGCAATAGGAGCCAGCATGTAATACAAAACCTTAGCAACTGAACATTTGCATGATTCAAAAACACAACTTAAAATAAAAAACAGAGCAAAGTCCTATTGCTGTATCATCTGGATTTTGGGCTTGTCTCACATCACCATCTGCCACAATTAATAACGTCTTCAAACTCAAAGCTGCTCATTTTAATACAGCTGGACATTTCATAGTTTCCTGCTGATTTTAATCATCCCTCTTTCTATTTCTGGTGGCTTCTGTACTGTTCACAACTCAGTTAAAATTAGCATTGTAATTGATTCACCTGTCAATGAATGAAATCCGACAAGAGTTTTTCTGAAATGAAAACTCATTTGAGAACCCTTGGGGTTGTGCCAATGGAAATCTCATTTGGAGGCCTGCATTGTTGTCTGTGGGTTAACTGATGACTCTAAACTGGCACCATATGAGTAAGCTTGAGTGTGTGCCATGTGTGTCCTTCAAATGACTTGCACTCCAGTCAGGTTGGGGTAATTCTTTGTGCCCAGTCATGCTGGGATAGGCTCTGGATACCCATAGCATTGACGTGAGCAAAGTAGGTCAATGTAATGGCTGAATGGGCTGACGTTTGCCTGAATTCTCTGAGGTGCATCTGGAATATAAAGATGCAAGCCCATGATTGCTTTCATGGCATTGCTTGCTAACATATTCTGCATACATATTGTACATACGGTACAGCTGTTGCTGAACTGTTAGGTCACTAATGGGATCAATTAAGACACAACATGGTTTGGAAACTGAGAGTCTAGAGTCCATGGTAAGACACGAGGAGTCTATCATATCCGACTCGAGGTTGGAACCAACCCTAAATGAGGCACCAGCAGGCCCACTAACACACACTTACAGAACCACTTACAAACTCTGTGTGACCATGAGCAAGTCACTTCACCAGTCTATGCTCCAATTGGATAAAACCAAAGCAAATATAACCATTTGTATCTCAAACGCTGCAAGTTGCTTTAAATAGCATGTTTGAAGGCTCTCTTGTCTGGTGCATTTCTGTCTAACTGGTAATGGCTTTGTTAGGTGTATGTAACCAGGGGAGTGTAACTAACTTGAATATTGTTGTGAGCTCATCCGTTTGATCCCCTTGCCCTGTAACACTAGTCAGCTCCGCAGAATAATGTGTACTTGATTATGTTGACATCTTTTGTGATTCACTTTAGATAAAAGTGCCTGTTAAGCAAAGAAAGCTAAATGTCAATGTTTGTAAATTGTCCCAATATGACTCTTTTAGTGTGTACCCTGATAAATCTTCTCATTTGAAGTGCTGCTCACAGTGTGCCATTTTAAGATTTTGAACAAAATCTCCCGCTGTATGGACACTGTGGCCAGTTTTCACTGTCTGTCTCTGTCTCTCTCTCTCCTCTTTGTTATTCACTGTGGTGTGCAAATGTCTTCATTCTCTGTGTAGGTTTCAATTTCAATTCTTTATCGTCATGTGTACAAGTACCATGTAAAATGAAATTCTTGCTTGTATGTGCCCCTGCAGACAGTGAGCATAGACAAAAAAAACTCACACACAATAAATAAATGAATATAAATATGTAAATAAATAAAACCAGAATCCTAGGAATAAATAGAGACAGTGGCAGAAGTATATGTGCAGGTACCAGTGGAGGTGACACAAGGTTACTGATTGTTCATGAGTCTGATTGCAGTTGGGTAGAAACTGTTCCTGAACCTTGAGGTGCACGTCCCAATTGACATTAGTCACTTCCCAGATGGGAGGAGGGTGAAAAGTGACAGTGCAGGATGTCTGGGGTCCCGCCTGATACGCTTCACTTTCCTGAGACAGAGTGTAGTGTGGATGTCATGGATCGCAGGGAGCTGTGTACCCGTGATCTGCTGTGCAGTTGCTGTACCGGTATGTGATGCATCCTGTCAGGATGAACTCCATAGTACACCTGTAGAATCTGCACAGGGTTGTGGGGGACATCCGGGACTTAGTCGGTCTCCTGAGGAAGTAGAGGTATTGTTGGGCTTTCTTGACTACTGCCGCAGTGTGACTTGACCATTTAAGGTCATAAGTGAGGGTGACTCCGAGGAACCTAAAGCTGCTGACCTGCTCCACAGCCTCACTTCCGATGTAGATGGGGCTGTGCTCTGTTGCCTGTTTGCAAAAATCCACAATCATCTCCTTAGTTTTGCTAACGTTGAGGGTGAGGTTGTAGTCCTGACACCATTCTGACAGGAGTCTGAACTCCTCCCTGTAGGCCGTCTCGTCGTCCTCGCTGATCAGACCTATTACAGTGGTATCGTCAGCAAACTTGAGGATGGTGTTAGAGCTGTATTTAGCTACGTAGTCATGGGTGTAGAGAGAGTAAAGCAGGGGGCTCAGCACGCTGCCCTGCGGGGTGCCAGTGTTGACGGTGATGATGGTGGAGGTTTTTCCACCAATACACACTTGCAGAGGTCTGCTGGTGAGGAAGTCCAGTACCCAGTTGCATAGTGAAGAGTTAAGCCCCAGATCCAGGAGTTTAGCGATGAGCTGGGATGGAATGACGCTGTTAAATGCTGAACTGTAGTCCACAAACAGCAGCCTGGCATAACAGTTCTCGTTCTCCAGATGAGACAGGGTGGTGTGAAGTGTTATGGAGATGGCATCCTCAGTGGACCTGTTGCAACGGTAGGCAAACTGGAGGGGGTCCAGACTGTCAGGGATGATGTCCTTAATGTGTTCTAGCACCAGCCTCTCAAAGCACTTCATAGCTATGGGAGTAAGTGCTACTGGGCGGTAATCATTAGGGCAGTCTACTTTATTTTTCTTTGGGACAGGGATGATTGCTGTGTGCTTGAAGCAGTTGGGGACAGATGAAACTCTCAAAGATATGTTAAAAATATCCATAAAGACAGCAGCTAACTGGTCGCAACATGTTTTTAAAACGCGACCTGAGGCTCTGCCTGGGCCGGGTGCTTTGCAAATGCTGAGTCGGGAAAAAGTTTTCCTCACGTCATCCTCGTGACCCTAACAGAGACTGGGGCTTGAGTTACAGGGTCAACTTTCCAGAAGATGGGGTCAAACACCAAAGAGTAATTGTCTTGGAAAACACCCGTGTCGGCGTGTGAATGGGCAAGAAGGAGATGTCAGAGAGGGACACAGTCTGGTCGTTAAATTATACAATCAAAGGAGAAGATTTCACTAAATATTACGTACCACTTGTGGAGGCCCGTGTGAGGCTATGTTAATTAAGACACAACAGGCAACTGCTTACAAGTGACCATCACATACTGTAATGTATGTCCTGTGACAGATAGGGGGCACTGTTGTCCCCTTGAACCCTCAGACCAGACGCCAGACACCAGATAAAAGTCCAAATAAATGACTTTATTTGTACAATACAGTGCACAAAGCACCTCCACTCCACAATACTCAATAAATCACAATAATAATAACAATAATCAATCCTCCACACCTCCCAGCAGCTCAGTCACCCTTCTTCCCAACTCGGCTCTCTGCTGGGATCGCCCACAGTCCTTTTATACTTCTTGACCCGGAAGTGTTTCTGTCCCTCAGTCCATGTGACTATATTAACACTTATGGTTCGGGTAAAACTCCTTTTCTTCAACCCGGAAGTACGTAATTTCTTCTGTCCCCGTGACTGGGACGTACTTCCGGGCTGTATGGAAAATATATGTCTCTGGGCCTCCCTGCAGTGTCCCCTGGCGGCCCCGACATTTCCAGCAGGGCTGTGCATTAAAACTCCAAGGTCCATGATGCCCTGCTGGAATTCGGGACATCTCCATGTCGCAGGGAGGGCTCCATCTGGCGGCTTGGGGGTATTGGCCGGGATAAGTTGTCGGCCATAGTCCACAGTCCTCACTAAGCATACAACTGAGCTGACTGTGTAAGGCTTGTGCTGACCCATGGGGTGTCTCTAGGGTAGCCAAGGAGTACAAGTGGGATGAGCAGGACAAGAGATGACTGGACAGACAGCAGTGCAGCAGGAGTGTGGGGTTGAATGGTCTGTACGTGACCGTGGATAGTGGCTACTTTTATACAGTTAGGAGCCCACTGAAATGATGAGCTTTACATCAGTCTTGTTCCTTCTTTTTTTGATCTCCTGGTGTAAAAGCAGAGATGTGAATTGTGGTTAACAAGTGGAGAAAACATCATGTATTCAGGACAGAGAATGGGAACATGCCTGATTGACATAATAGAATAGGATGGAAGCTTGTGATTTTATTCATTACACTTGCATTTTTAAATGTGTTGTTTCAATCCACTGCATCCATTAGTCAGTTGAGAGGAAAAAAGCTAATAGCAGAACAGCAAAAAGCAAGCCAAATATTCCATCTTTAGCAGCACAAAAAAAGCCCCAGTGATTCACTATGCAGTCAAATGAGACAGCAGTGAAGCGCTCCTCTAATTGCCTGTGAGAGGGCAGGACCACCGTGATGGACAGTGATGCTTTTGACCGTTGATGGGTGCGCATTCATATGTCATGTACTACTTCTGGTCTGTGCTATGAACAACAAATGGTCTTATTTAGAAAGCACAGTCGTCAGGATCACACACACACGCCGCACTCTCCTGCTACACACCTCTTTTACAATCAGCCCTTCTCCCTTATCAGTCTGTTCATTCTCTATTAGACCCTTAGTTACTGCAATATTGTCTTAATAAATTAAACACTTTATGGTACCCCGTGTGATGAATTTACTAGCACAGAAGATTAATTAGCTTGGCAGATTTCCAGAAGCCTCAATGATGTGTTTGTCTGTACACGGCTGTTAATTACCTCGCCGTGTTTAGCTTTCAGAAAATATCAGAAAGTGGAATGCCTCCATTTTAAAAGGTGAGCATAGGCCAAATAAACAACGCAAAAGAAAGGAGCAAACAAAAAAAAGGAGAAAGTTCACAGATCAACAAGTAAAAAGAGGTCTTTGCTGCATTTAGGAATCATCTTAAAAGTTCATTGACAATTTGGACAACCAGGAGGAATAGGATGGATGAGCTTGTTGGGCTGAATAGCCTGTTCTCGTCACCATTTTTTGAACACTCTGATGTTCTAAAAGCACAGAAATCTTTCCTCTGATTTGTCCACCTTTCACTTGACGAGTGACCAAAGTAAGTTCTAATTTACAGTTATGTGCCACAGTTAATCAATCAGAGGTTTAGTCAGCCTGTCAGTCAATCCATCAATCTGTCTTTCAGTCAATCAGTCATTCAAGCAATTGGTCAATCAAATAATCAGTTAAAATCAGTTATTCACTTAGCCAATTAATCAATCAATCAATCAGTCAGTTTATAATTTAATCAGTTAATATATTTGTCATTTAATAAGTTAGTCAGTCAATCAATCAGTCAAGTCAGTTGATCACTGAAGGCCCTGTCACATTACATAACTTTTCTAGCATTTTTTAGTTGTAGACTTCATTTATGTAATCCTAGTGAGTGGGACAGTCGTGTCGTGTAGTCTGACATCACTAGTGACTCAGTCAAACCATTCTGTGACTCGCCCCGACAAAATCAAAGAGGTTTTGTCTTAAGTCATAGAGGCAGCTCTGGCTGCATGGAGACCCAATGAAAATTTGGGGTGTCAACCCGGGCCACCACATTTATAACCAAAGTAAAAGAAATGAAAAAGACGCATGCAATGGCGCAATAGAAATTATCTGTGAAACTTATTCAGCCTGTAAGGCTTCTCATTGCAATAAGCACTTTCTTGTGTGGATCAAGTTCTCTCTTGAACTTCAACATATGAGCTCCTATTTCCAGAAGTGAGACACCATCTTCCGGGAGCTTGTGGTCTTAAACGATCTCAACCAGAACAGACGGGGCTTTGGAGGTACTGGGTGGGGTAAGCTGTCCTAAATTGGCATCTTTTTGGCACTACAGGGGAAAAAAGAAATGACATAGTTAGTGACTTTGCCCCCTCGTGGTCTAGTGGGGTATTGCACTACTAACTTGAACCTGGAAGGTGACCCTCAGACATCCATGTGTTGCAGCATATAAGACAGATATGAGAAATAAAGCACATGGGTTATTTGGACCTTGCAAGCAGAAGAGATGTTCATCTGTTTGACTTCTCCTGTTTTATTTACTAAGACAGAATGGATAAAAGGAAAAAAGGGACCAAGATAGCAGCTAAGTTCGTTGTACACCCAGGCTCTGTCAGGCACCACGTTATTGGTTGTCAGGATAAAGGGCATGCTCACAAAGCTTTGGAAATTTGAAAGTGGGTTAAAAAGTTGTCAAGGAGTCATGTAATCTGACATCCATATTGATATTTAGTTATGTAACATGACATCCGCAGACAATGAAATCAGCAACTGCAGTCATCCTGTTTGACATCCCCTCTGACTAGAAGTCGTGTAATGTAACATTGGATTAAGACAAGCAATAACCCAGTCAATCAATCAATCAATCAATCAATCAACTACCTGGTCATTCATTCGAAACATCGATCAAACTTTTGACCCATCAATAAATCAGTCAAGCCAACAGTCAGTCAGTCAATGAAAGCTTATGCAGTATAGAAAGCTCTCTCTCAGCCTGCTTTACAAATCATCACAAGAGAACAGATTGAAAAACACACGGCACAGGTCAGGTGGTGCAGTGATTAGATCTGCTAGCTCCAAACTCCAGTATGCACTGGTTTAAACCTTGGCCCGATCACCGCCTATCTGGAGTCTACACGTTCTCCCCTTACCTTTGTGGATTCCTTCCTGGCCACTCTGTTTTTTCCCATGTATGTTATGTTAAATGGAATGTGTAAGCTGGTGTGGTGTTTGCTTGATTCTGCCCTGAAACAGACTGGCACCCATCCAGAGGTGACCTCACTCTCAAATGCTTCTGGGATAGCAGCCCTCTCATTTGAAGTATCTTTCATTGAACCATATCAGTGGTTCTTTAACTTTTTCTATCCTTGCAACCCAATTTTGTGCCTTCGAGACCCAGAATCACTGCTGATTGTCATTCTGATGTGAGTTTGGGGGCCTTGGAGCGTTGGTGACACAGATTGTAGTAGATCAATGGTGTTGTAAGAATGCTAGGATTTGCTGTTGCCCCTTAAACCCAACAGACGCTCAGGACACAGGATAAAAGCACTCTGAAGTATTAAATTTTTCTTCTTTTAAACACCAGCCACAATAAACAGGCAAGTGAATACACAATAATATTCTCAATAATAATAATAACAAAAATAACAAGCTCTGTCCTACATCTCCTGACTCTGGCTTGCTTGCTTGGTCTCCAACAGTCCTTTATATAATCCTTTTCAGATGGAGAATTGGCTTTTTCTTCAGCCCAAAGTACTTCGGGGCTCCCATCTTTATGACTTAGAAGTACTTCCGGGCTATGGATGAGGCATGGCTGCTCCGGTCCTCTCACAGCTCCTCCTGGCGGCACCCACGGTACCCAAAAGGGCTGAAAAACTGCACTCCAAGTCCTAGGATGCCCTGCAGTAATCTGGGGCACCGTTACACTCCAGGGGAGCTGCCATCTAGTGTTTTGGGGGAGGCAGTGTCCTGAAAAAGCTGCCTTCCCCCATCCTTACATTTTAGGGGTGTCAGGGTGAGCTGCTGGCCGTCCACCACAACATTTACTTAAATTGCCCATGGCAACCCATTGCAAGACACTCCGCAAACTGAGTGTGACCCTTTATCATTAAGCACTGTTGTGAATCATGAATCTCTGTGTCCCAAATACAAACAACATCTGACCCAAAATGGGCCATAACCCATAGTTCAAGATCCTACGGATTGTGTAGTTCCTGAAAATAGGGATAGTTAGACAGGATCATATAATGTCAACACATTAGCATGAAATAATAAAATGTACTAGATAGATTTCTGATAGGCAAACACAACAATGTGTTCTAACTATCGTACTGATCAAAAATGAAATATTCCTCATGTGACCCTCCATATTTATTAAAGATTAATACTTGAGTCAACAAGTGAGAGTGGGAGTCACAGACAGGGTTACTAAATTTCCAGCTGCCTTTCCACTTTATGCGGTGGGCTGGCACCCTGCCCGAGGTTTGTCCTTGCCTTGTGCCCTGTGTTGGCTGGGATTGGCTCCAGCAGACCCCCGTGACCCTGTGTTAGGATATAGCGGGTTGGAGAATGACTGACTGACTGACTTTCCACTTTAAACTCCTTTGCTCTTTTCCTCCAAAGCCATGAATCCACATTCATCTAACCATTTGTCAATCAATTCATGCCTCATTTTTAATTTAGCAATTCAGGATCAATAAACTTTTAAACATCCATGCCGGTGATGAGCCTACTCGTCGCGGTCAGGAACTTGTCAGGTGAAACAAATGAGTGCTAATTTGCATTGACATTTAACTGTTAACCTAGAATGGTTTCCTTTATGGATATCACAGAGTGGCCTAATGTATTTGAACAATATTCTTATCAGTAGAACATGGAGACGGAGTATGAGAGTGCTCCATGATAATTATTAAATAAACAGCACTCACCCAAACGTAGGGCAAGGACTGAATGGACTGTGTTTGGTCCATGCTTATTGTTCAATAACTAAGAAATGGCAACTGAATGAAATATTACTTCGTTTATTCATACATTTTTGGAACCTACTTATTTCAACACAGGATCACTGCCAACTATTGCTTGTCACAGTAACACTAAGGCGCTTGTCCACATTTTGAAATGAAAGGATAATCAATGCAGATAGAGAAGGCCCACTCTGACACACGGAGGACATGCAAAGGTTACACCGATAACCTTCAACTTTCAGCAGCATGACTCTCCAGATACAGAGGCGTAGCTAGGGTTTTCTGCGCCCGGGGACAACTGAAGATTTCGCGGCCCCTCCTGTTTGCCAAAATGCAATGGGGAAGGGAAAGAAAATTTTAAAAAATGTATTTAAAATAATAGTATTTTAAGAAAAAAATTTCATATAAGTCTCCAAAAATGATAATGCCGCCTCGTGTTCGTTAAAATCTAAATCTGTCATTAGTTTTTGTAAGAAAAAAAATGTTTTCCGCATTTAAAAATGATTTTAAAGAAAGTATATAGCAAATTATAAAGCAAAATAATTATATATTTATAAAAACTGAATTACTTACGATTTATTCGTATGAAAATATGATGGGGAAACGTCTAGACTTTTGCAGCCATCTACTAGAATACTTCACTACAGCCCAATCAATTTTCTGTCAAACACATAAACACAAATCACTTGGCACACAGAAATGGCGTTTGCAACAACTTAGACAATGATACACTAAAGCCTCATGTCAGTCGCGTGACCTGTTTAATAACGTCAAAAATGTTTCTGGGTGGGAGTCAAACATGTTAGAGTAGTGGAGGGGATAAATTATTGTCTGTTGGGTATATAGAACTAATATGTGCTTAGAAATCAGAAAGAGACAAAAAACACAGGAAGAAGATATCCTCATACTGATGGAGTGATGGACTGAGTATGCAAATGTTTTTTATTTACTTTTTAGTGCATTTAAGAATGGAAAACATTTCATTCTAAAATTTCGTAACATCAATTTTGCGCCCCCTGGATGCTGCGCCTGGGGACAGATGTCCCCCCTTGCCCCCACCTAGCTATGCCACTGTCCAGATAACTGCATATATATTTGGATAAATGAAGCACATGACCAATTCCGTGATAAAAATAGTTGGACCCAGATGTTTGACAACTGTCACAAAGACCCAGGAGTTCAGCTTAGAATCCTGCTCTGGTCACGGTCTGTGTGGAGTTTGCATGTTGTTCCTATGTCTGTGTCTCTTTGTGTTCCTCCCACATTTCAATGATGTGACCCCTTGCTTTAATGATGACTTTAAATTGTATTTGTGTATGGTTGTGTCCAAGTGTGGAATGGTGCCTGTTCATGCTTGGCTTTTGCTGCTGGTGGAGTACACTTGAACTCCTAAAATTTGGGTAAGTGGGTTTACAAAATGGATAGATGGATAGTTGACTGCACAAGTGAGTCTTGCATGTGCCAATGCTGTCACAAGGGTGATAGATGGTGTGGTAAAGACTGCAAGAATGGCCCACATATTGGAGATGGGTTTGTGGATATAATCAGTCAGGTAAGACTACAGAGATCATATAAACATTCTCAGGAGATGACAACCATCACTGTTTTTTTAAAGTAGCACTGGACAGGCCTGCACGAGGGATCATGTGATGGATGACAAAATCACCTCAATGGCAGAGGTGACACACTTCTCACAGGTGCTTTCCACCTGGTAAATGTTGTCCATATTTCTTCATCATCTCCTTTGTCTCAGCTGGTGTAGGTAAAATCATTATATTTCATTTTCTTTAAATTGTTAAAAGGAATATAGACAATGTTTATGTTATCAACAACACATGCTTTAAATATAATCGTTTTTACTTGAAAGCAGTTTGGCTAAACATAGAAAGAAGAAGTGCTAGCAGAGACAGTAGTCAGAGGGCTAAACTAGCAAAAATGAGACTCACCAGTGTAAAAGAGCAGTCTAGCGAGATGGAAGGATCCAAACTTTAAATGGTAAACTGATCATTTTCTGGACTTTCCACATGTGTAAAAGTGAAGCACTTGAGCCACTGGTCATTATCTTTGTGTGTACACCTCATGCAGATGCATTGATATGGTCTGTCAAAATGACATTGGCCAGAGAGAGGCTGGGGATGTTCACCTTGGCTTTAACAAGCTTTAAAAGGTCATTAGCCTAAAATGAATTTATTTATGAACTATTATTCAGGAGAAGAATCATAAGGAGGAGAACCAGAAAGAACACAGCCTTGCAGAAAGATGACAGTGTAAGACGCTAGGGGTCACTGTAGCCCCTTTCAACCCAACAGACAGATACACTGAACACAGGGTAAAATCACCAAGAAGGTAATTATTTTCTTCTTGTGTTTTGTGCCTGAAAGCACCACCACCACCATAAACAGGCAAGTAACAATAACAATTAAAAAAAAACCAAAAATACAATAAAGCACACAAATCTCTCCTCCACTCCTCCCAGCAAGCTCAGTCCTACTACCCCATACTCTGGCTCGCTTGCTGGGTCTTCAGCAGTCCTTTATATAGTCCTTGACCCAGAAGTGCTTTTGTCCTTCTGCCCACGTGACTTGCTAGCACTTCCGGGTCAGATGGAGAACTTGCTTTCTTCTTCAGCCCGGAAGTACTTTGGGGTTTCTGTCCCCGTGACTCAATAGTACTTCCAGGCTATGGTAAAGATACATGTACCCAGGCCCTTGGCAGCGTCTCCTGGCAGCACCCACGGTATCCAGCAGGGCTGAGAAGCTGAACTCTTAATCTCATGGTGTCCTGTGGGAATCCGGGGCACCACTATGCTGCATGAAACTTGCCATCTGGCGTCTTGGGAGAGGCAGTGTCCCACAGTAGCTGCCTTCCCCCATCCTTCTCTTCTTTGGGATTCCTGGCTGGGTTGAGCAGCCAGCCGTCCGCCACAACGGTAAGAAAGTGAATGCCTCACACATTGGGTGTGTCTGTCTGCATCATCGATGACAGCTCCTCAAGAAGTTAGATTGTATAATTAATTATCCAAAACCACTAACTTTGATTTGCTTCTGCTTTTTGGCACATTGAAAGAATTTAAAACTATAATGACTGAACAAAACTGTATTGCCTGCTCCCCTTGCTTACATTTAATGTTTGCTCTATACTGTTGTCTGGGGTATAAATGAATAAAGAGGAGATATCTTATAATAGGTGAAGTGTAGAACAGTAGTGTCATCCCAAAACCTTTTCATGATAAAATACATTGTCATGAGCCTCAAAGGGGAAGCTGGACTCAGTTTGCGTCAATCCTTGCTGCTTAAGCCTGACATCAGTTAATGAAATAGGCAGGTGCTCACTGGTACTCACCAGTACTCCATACCAAAACTTTTATACTCTTCTATACTGTTTAGAGTACATGGAGGTTTTCCTGCATACCAGCAGTGTCTGAAGTCAGCCAGTTCTCACTAGTATGCAGTACAGGCACTTCTACTTTTTTGGAGTTTGGACAGAGACATAACAACGGGACAGACACAGATACACAGACACAGAGACACTTGTCCTTTTATTAAACTGGATGTATTTAATCATATTTTTATCTAAATACACAGGCCAACATTTTGAAGAAAAACACAAATAATCTTAACAAAAATTAAATAACAACCCACTGTTCAGAGCCCACCTGTTTTGTCTTGGTAGAGTAATATATTACTCTACTTTCCCCTTTTGTTTTATTAATATGTAGGGTTTGTCAGAATGCCTCAAATCTCCCAGACTCACCACTATTAAAAGGTATTGTACTATATAACCTCTCGCCACCTTCCCTTCTACATTTATAACCTCAGGCAATTAGGTATAGTAAAAGACCAGCAGGAGTTAAATTACAATTTAAATAATGTATTATTGCTAATATTCATAAATAATAACAATATGCAAAGTATATTTGAATATTGGCAACCATACTACCTGATAAATGTTGATATGTAGTTTCCGGTGGCACACAAACTTGTTAGTTACTCAAAATGTCGCTAGTTAAGGAATCGTTTGTAGTCAGCTTTCTCCAGAACAGGCCACATGCCTGTCTCAATATGGCTGACGAACTGCGCTCTTCATTGTGTTGTCCTTTACAGTTCATGGTGTGAGATGCACTTTTTTCAGTTGGCCAGAGGGAGAGAGTGAGGTAAAGCAAGCAAATGTGTAGGTTTTCTGTCCAGCACCTAGCGCCAATAGGGCGTCATGGTACTTAAAGGCTTCTGATACAAGCCAATTCCAAACAGCTAACTTCAGACCAATGGGGCAGAGAACATCTTCACACCTGCCCCCGTGAAGCGTGCCAGTTAGGCAGTCTGGCTTTCTTGTGGGGGTTGATTGAGAGACTCCAGCAGAGAGACATTTCCCCCAAACCTGCCGTAAAAATTCACTATCCTGACTTAGTCCTAGGGGGTAGACATGAATGCTTCTCACTAATGTAACATTAATATAACATTGTTTTGGTCAAGTTACAAATAAAGACATACAAAATATTTATCAATGTGTATGCAGAATTTCACACTACAACACCACCCTACAACCCTTTAACACAACCCTACCCTAAATTGAAAACAACAACAAAGAGAACAGCACAGTGTTCACTCCATTTCGAAGAAGTAAAGATAAGGATTTGGGCTGTGGCCAGTACCATAGGGCATCCGTACATGGACAAGCCATAGCCTATCAGTCCGTTTAGCAATGTAAGAGTCTGATACCCCATTGGTCTTTGCTGTTGAATGTTCTAAAGCATTTTTCATTTTATTGAAACAAATTATAATGAATTTACATACAATGAGGGGTACCAATAATTAAGGCACCAAGGAATATGTGCTAAATTTAGATTAGAGTAGATTAGATTAGGCTAGATAGCACTCTTTACAGAAACTCAATCAAGCAATCAGTTAAAATATAAATAATATAACAAACAACAACAACCCCCTTAAATACACACCAATATTACTACAAAGAAAGGAAAATGTCCGACTTGTCCAAAGATAAACAGAGCAGTCACATTCAGAGTTGGGCGTGTTATAGAGGCATATTGTGATGGAGATAGCATCAGTTTCTGTGGACCTGCATACCAGACTAACACAAGCTGTGCCGGGTCAGGGCACAAATTACATTTTGGAAGAAAATGCAGCCTGCAGTCTTCACCAGCACAAACAGGGAATCTATACAAACAATTTTGACAGAGAGCGTTTTCGATGATGTCAATTTGCATTCTGCACAAACACACACAAGCACACATTCAGCTTTATAAATTAGATAATACAGTAGAAGGGTCTACGCTGTAAGTGACTTTATGTACGAGTAGCTTTAGTTCATGCTGTCATTTATTATCAGTGATGCTAATATTCCCATAAGTGCCATTTAGACATGGAATTTTTAAGAACAGCTGTCACTGAGCAAATCATCCAGCATTGGAAGTGAGCAGCGGCACTGAACACAGACGGCAGTTGGCTTCGTTCCTCATGGCCATGTGCAGGACTATAACCACAAAGGAACTGGGGATGAATTATTACAGTTTAACTCAATCAGATTTCCTTATTTAATGATGTGAATCAAGCTTATCTGCAGCCTTGTTTTTCATCTCAAATCTTCTACCATAATGGCAACAAAAGCTATGACTATGGTCCAGAACTTTCCTTATTTCCTAAAAGGCTACCTAAATTTAAATAATTTGAAGTCTATTGCAATATGCACACAGTAATTTACATTGAACGCAATGGTATTACAACACAGTTGAGAGATATAATCCTTAACTTGTATTCAAGACAGTATATGATCATCCTTGATTAATGTTGTTTGGTGTAAAGTCTTAGGCTGTTTCAGCAGTAATTGAACTTTGTAAAAGTTGTTTCAATAATTATTTGGTTTTCTGTAAAGGGGCAGGATGGTACCACAGGAGCCAGTGTCCTAGGTGTGAGTCCTTTACTGGCTGCTGCCTTTTCTGGATTTTGTATCTTCTGCCTGTGTCTGTGTGGGTTGTTCTTCCAGAAGATGGGAATTCCTCCCTCAGCTTAAAGATGTGCATGTTGGGTTAATCTGCATGAGTGGCTGGCATTGGGGACTGACGCCACCTAATGGGTTGATTCCTGCCTCACAACCAAAACTACCAGGCTTCATATTTCCATTAACCTGAATTTGAAGTAAGTAATTTTGGCTTCGAGAATGCTATCTTGTGTTGCTTTGTATAAATAATTACTTTAGCTTTTTAATTAATTTATTTTTTTATTAGTTTGTTTGTTGAATCCAAGGGGGAAGGGTGTCATCTTAGAAATATTTAACAGCCAGCATGGCTTAGGCAAATTTCTGAGGTCCTAGCCTCCTCCCATGGCTTATGTTGTTTTGCCTTGTGACGACAATGGTGTGAAGCTTCCAAAAGATCCTCAAAAAATTTGGACAGGAGTGTCAGTAGGCTTTGTGTCATATGAACCAAGTTACCCGCACTATTCTATAATATTTCTGTAATTGCTTAGTGCTCTGATGCTGATCTTTCTGATCATAAAATATGTCATTACAGTAGGAATTGATGAGAAGAATTCATAATTAATTGCAGAATTACGGTATTTGAGGTTTCCTCTAGAGTGTCTCTTTCTCTTGTATGATTTGGCCCAAAAACTAATCAGCACATCGTCTTCACATAACAGGCTTAAGTTTCGTGTTTGGTATATTTCCATCCATTCCTCATGCTTACTGTGAAGCATGATGGTGGAAATGTTATGGTTTGAGGTTTGCTTTGTTGCCTCGTGGCCTGGGTAGCCTGCAGTCATCAAGTCAACTATGAATTCTGTATTCTATCCACGAAGAACGTGAGGCCATCTGTTCAAAAGGGAAAGTTAAACTGGAAGTGGACCATCCACACACAATGATGATCTAAAACACACTAGCAAATCCAGCAAGGAATGCTCAAGAAGAAGAAATGGAGAGTTGTGGACTGGCCTAGTCAAAGCCCAAATTTGAATCCCATTGAAATCCATCCATCCATTCATTATCCAATCCGCTATATCCTAACTACAGGGTCACGGGGGTCTGCTGGAGCCAATCCCAGCCAACACAGGGCAGGAAACAAACCCTCAGCAGGGCACCAGCCCACCACAGGGTGCAATTTAGGATCGCCAATCCACCTAACCTGCATGTCTTTGGACTGTGGGAGGAAATCAGAACACCCAGAGGAAACCCACACAGACACGGGGACAACATGCAAATCCCACGCAGGGAGGACCCAGGAAGCGAACCCAGGTCTCCTAACTGCAAGGCAGCAGCTTTACCCACTGCGACCCCGTGCCGCCCTGAAATACAATACAATACAATTTATTTTTGTATAGCCCAAAATCATATAAGAAGTGCCGCAATGGCTGTTAACAGGCACTAACTTTTGACAGCCCCCCAGCCTTGACTCTCAAGAAAAACCTCCCAAAGAAAAACCCTTGTATGGAAAAAAAATGGAAGAAACCTTGGGAAGGCAGTTCAAAGAGAGACCCCTTTCCAGCTAGGCTGGCCATGCAGTGACTGTCAAAAAATGGTTTAAATACAATACACAGAACAGAACACAAGTAATCCTCAATCCAATATAATAGTGCAATAGAAATATTACAAGTACAGAGCAGAATTCAACAGCAGATGATATTACATAATATGATTTGGACTTGGAAATGTTGTGGGTGGATTTGAAACGGGCAGTACATGCAAGACAACCCACAAACACCTTGCAAGTGAAGAAATTTAGTATGAAGAGTTATCAGAAATTTCACAGAATCAACATCAGGGAAGGGTGGACAGTTGTGCAAAACTCCTAAAGTATAAGACGTCAATTCTGCGAAAGGCGGCAATACCAGCTGCTGAGGCTAGAGGTGTGCATCCCTGATCCCCCATTACATCTATTGACATCTTTGTTATATTAATGATGGAAAAGGCACATTTTCCTTGTGTTTTTATTCAAGTTTTGCACCTTTATCTATAGGCACTGTTTGCATGAAGATCAAATGTTTGCCTATTCAAATATGTTAAAAAGTCAAAAATTTCTATGGGTGGTATTTACTTTTTGACATGACTGTAGATTCAGGAATTTGCCCAGAATTTTGCATATAAATATTATATACATATTGCTTGATGTTTTCATTTTTTATTCATTTTACTTATTTTTTCTATTATATGCATTTTGATTGCATGCTGTTTTGAGTTATTTATTTTGCTGGTTTTTTATTTTTTTTAAATTATATATAATTTGCAAATGTGCACAAAATCATGAGGTAGTTTACTATGTATAAATGACTATTAAATAAATAAATGCAACCATTAGGGTGTTAAGATGAAAAAACAAGGCTGAGATTGTTTCAAATGTATCCATATTGTCATATAAATTAATATCTAAAGTGTTGTTTCTTTATCAGGTTTTCAGAATAAGTATCTGTTCAAAATTTCCCCTGCATAAATGTTGATGAGACAATATTTTGCTTGAACAGAGAAAATGTAAATACATTTAATATTCATCATAATACCATATGGGAAACAAAACATTCCTTTCATGTATCTGCAAGAACAATCAGCAGCCCGCTACGCTTCTGTTTGTCTTGGGCTTCAAAGATAATCTGGCCTGATTTTAATCGAAAGAGAATGTTAAAAAATGGGGAAATCTCCTTGCAAACCTCCCTGTGAGGTATGTTTATTTATTTATTTTAATATTTCACAGTGTATTTATATGATTATGTAGAACGGAGTTAAGAAATCACTGGCCAACTATTCCCGGAGGTGTTCTTCACATATTAAGAATAAACCACGTAAAAGTCAATTAGCCCATCAAGGGATGTATAAAATACTGGCAAGTCGAGTGTGGATTTAAGTCTCAGATTTTCTGTGTTAATTGTTTGACCTGCTGGAGGGAGCAGAACACATCTACTTTACTCGGTGCAGCATCTTTTCTGTGAGGTTTATTGGAGTTTCAAAGATTTGACTGAGTAGAAAATGTCCATCTTTAAGGTCTCTTGTCTAGTAGCACTTCTAGGGATCACTGTGAAATGAAAAATAAATAAAAGTAATCTGTTCTGGTGTCAACACCCAATGCCTCAAAGCTTACCGTTATTCTATTTTGCAGGTCTTTGTTTACTGTGACATGATGGCTCATACAGTCGTGCGCCAAGCCTGATGCTGGCCTTGTCTCAGTCCTGGGCATTTAAAAGAGACACTCCAAAAAGACCAGAGTCTGAGACAAGCAGATGGCCATAGATGTGTTACTATGTGACTGCACTTTAAACTTTTCACAAAAACAATGCAAAAGGCAGTATTGTTTTACTGTCAAAATTTTAATTTTCATTGTTTCAGATATTTTAAATGTTTTTGGACATCCCTGAATGCCATTTTAACTGTTTCGGTGTGGATGCTGTCAGCCTGTGATGTGGTTATGTGCATGTGTGTGTTTGTATGTCTCTCTTATACCAGTCACACACACATGCAGGGCTTGGCTTTTACCCACCATCTGACCACAGAAGATTTCTTATGCCAAAATTAAATGCAATACAAGGTGTTAACAACATTGAAATGAAATACATACAGCATGAAGGTGGGACATTTAATTCTGGCACAAGTTTATCTCATCATAATTAAAAACACATCAACCAAAGAATCAATTGCTTTTCACTACAGCACACCGTTTTTGTCCTAGTTTAAGATGGAAGACAAAAGCGTATTGCATTATAATTCATGTCCATAGATCGCATGTCATAATTAAAAGCAAAGCTGACATACTGCATTTCACTTGGAGGCTGCTCCATTTGTATTGCATTTCGATTTGAGACCACAGAATAATCATGCCAAAACGAAATGTAATCAAAAGGCTAAGAGGCGTTCTGCTGCTAAACATTTCTGTATTCTGGCAGCGAGCATAAGTTCAGTCAATATGGTCTGTAGAGTGATTACTGAAATGGCAAAAGTATGTTTTAGATGTCACTGAAAAAGTTTACTCTTATCTTCAGTTACCTAAATATGTTTATATAAATAGATATACCCTGTATGTGAAAGGCACTATATAACAGATAGATAGATAGATAGATAGATAGATAGATAGATAGATAGATAGATAGATAGATAGATAGATAGATAGA
>JANRMT010062850.1:993303-1034713 GCA_026402145.1 Polypterus bichir lapradei
GATAGATAGATAGATAGATAGATAGATAGATAGATAGATAGATAGATTTGTGAGACTTCAACAACCTCCCAAATGTGCTGTGCGCCGACACTCTGTTAGGACAGGCAGGATTTGGTTTTCTGCTGCCACTTCAGCTACAAGTTCGTATGATCTCTTCGTAACGCAGTCTGTCGCCCACTGGTTCATGCAGGGAACATTTAAAACCGGCTGCTGACGGATCACTTTCTGTCTCCTCTCACGTGTGAAGATATAAATTATATATAAATTAAATTCAAATCAGATCATGGCAGATTAGGGTAGTTGGTTCCTGGCCTAGGAACTCAGATAGGGGACAGTGGTGAAGCATGTAATAGAAACGAAAAAACAGCTACACAAGGATCAGGATCAAAGTCAAGTTTTGAGTGAGGTGAGCTCAATAAGCAAACCAAGAGCAAAGTTAAAAAGATGTGGAAAATCCTTACTCCCTAACCTAATGTTCAATATTAACTCACTTAAGAAAATTGTCTGCGGTGGGTTGGCACCCTGCCCGGGATTGGATTCCTGCCTTGTGCCCTGTGTTGGCTGGGATTGGCTCCAGCAGACCCCCGTGACCCTGTGTTCGGATTCAGCGGGTTGGAAAATGGATGGATGGATGGATTAAGAAAATTGTTTTTTGAAATTCTTGCAAGAAGAACACGGGAACGCAGTGCGGTAGATGGCCCCTGGTGTCGCCCACAGATCCCAATAGGGCTGTATCTAACTCCAATTCCCATGGAGTCCAAGGCACCACTGCAACCCAGGGGGACTGCCACCTAACACTCCGGGGGAGGTAAAGTTCTGGCCAAGTTTCCTCCCCTGGTCCTTCCAGCGTGGAGGTGTTCCGGCAGGACAAGGGTCCCGGCCATCTACCACAACAGATGGAAAGTCGTTAAGGACAAATTTTGTACAAATGTTAGAAGGGTTTTCTTCACACAAAGAACTATGGACACATAGAATAAATTGCCAAGTAGTGTGGTGGAGAGTAGGACTTTAAGGAACGTTCAAAACTTGACTTGACTTGACTTGACATGACTTGCACAATCGAGGTGAATGGGATGGATGAGCTCATTAAACTGAATGGCCTGTTCTTAGTAGAACTTTTCTAATGTTTCTAATCCAGAAACTTGGAAGAGTAAGATAGGAAGATACAGTACCATCATTTTAAATGATAATGACCCAATAACATCAAGGATCGCAACTTCTGGCCTCCACATGGTGGTGTCATGCGTTCAAATTCATGTTTTATGTCTCTTTTGTTCATTTTTCATTCTTTGGCTTATGTGGATTATGTTAATATTTCTCTTTTGATTATGTGCATCATTCTTTGTTTTTGAATTTGTTTGTGTTTATAAACCTGCCTTTGTTATGTTCCATGTGTTTTGTGGGTGGTCCCCCAAGAGGTGTGCCACCTTCCAATCACTGCCAGGAACTGCCAAGTTCCTTCAAGTTCATTGTGAATGTGATCTGGAGTGGTGGGTTCCTATGTTTTCTTTTTGATTTTCCTGATTTGTTGACCTATTGCTCTGTATTTCAGCTATTTTTGGGACTTTGTATTGGGACTTGTTCACCTTGGATTGCTCTTGCCTGCAACTCCTTTTGCCTGGTTTGCTCTATGGAGCGTCATGTATTTACAGAGCTTTTGGTGAAATACACCTTTATATTTTACGAAGATTTGCTGCTCTGCCTTCTTACTAGCTGTGGTTTGATGGTGATATCCCCCTTTAGTAGTCATTATTGGGAGTTCTTTTGAAACTTATTGGGACTCAAGTGCTTTGGGACCGCATTCCATGACAGGTGGCAACAAAGCATCATTTCTAACTGCAAGCAATCCAAAATGGTAGTACCCACAAGTAAACAAGACAGTAGGGTAATATACAGAACATAAATTAATATAAAGAGCAAAATAGTAGCGAGACATGAAATATTTTTAGAACTTGATTCTAAAAATACTCCACAAAAATGCAGCAGCAATATGTCATGATGTCTTTGGGTCCTTGTCTCTGACTCCACCTTCTTTATGTTTTTGGTGAAGTCTCTATTCTTTTTGCTCATTATTGTTGACTGTTTGTCATTTTTGTCCGTAGCTAAGTGGGGTGGGGCCTCAGGTGTGGGAAATAAAAAGGCTTCCTGGCAGCTCTTCTGACTACTATGGCCCTCTGTGAATCACTAAGCACTTCCCAAGGTGCTTTCAGTTTGCATTCTTACGTTTAGATTCCTGGATTTTCAACTTTGGCTTGGATAATTTCACATGTTAAAGTGACTCTTTTGACTTTGGTCTTCTGCTTTCATGAAGCCAGAATTTGATTATTATAATAGCTTTGTGTTTTCTGCCTTTGACTTTTTCATCTGTCTTGGGGATTCATCTCTTGAATTGTGTTTTTTGATTTTCTTTTCTTTTAGGTTTGCGTGCTTCTTGTTTGTTCTGAGTTACTAGTTGTTTGGCTTTTTGATGAGTTCTGTTTCAAGATAATTTTTTTTACATTTATTTTGTTTAGACCTTATTTTTACCTTCACTTTTTCCTACTCTGTTTTGCTAAAGTATTCTATCAGCTTTTATTTATTTATTATTGATTAGTAAATATATATTTTAATATTTATTGTGCATTTTTTGATTTGGGAGGAGTTTCTGGTGACCACTGTGTATGCTAAAATCATAACACAATACTGAATTGAATAATTTATAAGTTATTATAAATATATCCTTAAATAGATATAGAAAATAATAATGACAACAGGGCCTGTGTAGATTGATGCACTGCATACTAAACTGTAATTTATTTATATACTTTTATTGAGCATGAGAAGTGGAGAACAATATGTTATAATACATTATAGATTTGCGCTGGGTTATAAATGTAAAACTAAAGAACAAGGAGAAGAAAGAAAAGAATGAATTGTGAACTTTAAAGTGTTTTTATATTGAGATGTTAACATAAAATAAACTGTGCAGGTATAGCCGTCCCCATTTCAACCTCCCCCTTCCAATTTAAACTTACAAATCAATGGGCAGCCTTTGCTTGTCTTTAACTCTCTCCATCTGTCTGTCTGTCTTTCCATGAGTCTCACATGATGTTAGCACAAAGTGTGTTTTAGTGAATTTGGACACTCCAGGTATCTACCTTAAGCACTTGGGGTTCACTTGAGGTGTTATTGCAGATGTCGGTGACCATTTATAGAAAAGGCACAAGAAGTGGCAGGATGACAGAACAAGACTTCAGAAATAATCAGGCAATACTGTAGTGCTTTGGGTTAATCAAGTATTCAACAGGTTTCTTTTCATAGTTACTGTATTCATTTCGCTTCTGAACCCCCTTATTTCAGTACAGACTTGGGGGCACTAAGGTCACACAGAAGGAGCCAACTGACGCCAGAGTGACAGTCCACTGCAGGTTACACCCACACTCACTGATGGCGGGCTACTTCTTGAATCGCCACTCCATCTGACACACGTCTTTTGAATATGGGATGACATTGAAGTGCCTGGAAAAACTCACTTGGGCACAAAATAAAAGTGAAAATTCATTGAATTAGTGAGTAATGGTAATGTGCAAAACAGGCAACTTTCAGTTTGTGAAGGGGACACTTAAATTTGTTTTGTAGGTGATTTTTCAGAACTAACTAAAAATAATTTTTTTTGAGGTTTTAAGGTTTTCTTGTTAAGTAGAAACTGATATAATTTGGTTCTTCATTTAATTTCCTTGTTTGTTTTTCTTCATCTTTTTTCATTTGAACAAGCCTGGATTAAGACTCCCTCAGGTCCCTGGGTGATGTAGCTCCTTAACAGAGAAACTGATACTTTTAAGAATGGGGTGAGCAGACCCCCGGTAGTTTAAGGCTGTACAGCAGTGGTTAGAAACATCTGCCCCGGAGGGCCCCGGAGGGCCACAGTGGCTGAACATTTTTGCTCCAACCCAAGTGCTTAATGAGAAGTCAGTTATTACTGATAAAGCACTTATTGCTCAAGTGACATTTTTCTGCTTTATTTTACTGCTTTCGCTTGTTAAAATTTCAAAGCCTTAATTACTTGTTTTACTCTTAAACAGTTGAATTCAGTGTTTTGAATGGCTCCTTATTAGAACTAAGACACAAATGATAAAGGAACCAAAAGTTCTCCATCTCATTTTTTTTCAGTTTACAGCTGTATTTATCATGAATTATTTGGTTTAATAAAATAGTAAGGAAGAGAAAAAGAAGAGAAAAAGTGAAGGACTGAGAATTGTTCATCCATTTTAGGCTTCAAATCATTTGAATGATATCCTTTTAAAAGCAAAAAATCTACAATATAAGAATGATCTGACGTTCATGAGTTAAAACATTAACAAGCCATGAAGTTAAATATGATTTGCTATTGGCAAGGATTGGTTTCTAATAAAGTAACTGGATGTGAACAAAAACCTCCAGCCACTGCGGCCCTCCAGGATCGATGTTGCTCACCCCTGTTGTACCCAGGATTTAGATGAAAAGAGGCCCTAGGCTATTCCACTTATGAGGCCCTTTCACCTCCCATTTTGAAGTTTGTTCAAATTGCTAACAATTTGAATGTAGGCCCCTCGTGATCTTGAGGCCCTAGGCTGAAGCCTAGTTAGCCTATAGGAAAATCCGGCCCTGGTTGTACCTTATTTCCCACTCATGCGTTCTGTAAGCAGAGACTCGATCGTTTCATCAAGCAGCTGGTGGGTTGGATTGGTGGAAAGGCCCCTTGCCCTCACAGGCCCCTGTGTGCACACCCAGAATGCCCTGATGGTAGAACTGCCCCTGAATCTGAGCACTTGTGTTGGAGGTTGTTTTTAGCCCCAGACTCAGAATCTAACATCATGTTTTGATCAGAGTTTTACTTTTGGTTTCTTCATTTATTTGGGCTGTTTGCACCACCGTTCTTTTTATTGACAATCCAGCCATTTTGGCTTCTCCATCGTTAGGACAACATCCAATGCTGTTATGGGCCTGTTCTCAGAGGTGAGTTTAAAATGAAGCATTTCTTATCCAAGTCTACAGATTTACAAACCATTTTTGTCTGTCGTTCTTTTGCACCTTAAAACTCTTTTTCAATAAGCTTTTCCTAATTTACAACTCGTGCCTGAATTTTTCACCTTGATTTTTCTCTCTCAAAAAGAGTGTGGCAGATTCCCCAATTTTTGACTCTTTTCTTCGGTTCTTACAACGTCTTGTCTGTTGGTTACTCTTAAAATATTTTTGCTGCTCTTAGTAGAATAGATTAAAAACAATGAATATTGCTTCCTAAAGCTTTTTTCATATACAGGGGTATAACACAAGGGTTGTGTTTTTATGTTCTAGATTATGATTTTGCAAGGTAAGGATAGGTAAGAGACTTAGGCTAGGGTGTGTTTCGATTTACACCAAGATTTGGGTTACATCACTGTTGTAGGAACGGAACTGTGTCGTAACCGAGGACCTCCTTTATTCTTATTTTTTTATGGTATTTTGGTACACTGGATTAATCCTTGAGGGGAAATTGTCTTTTCACGTGACCTTTGGAGGTAGCTACAAGTTCTACAGGTTCTCAAAATCAAGCAGCTAGGTAGGATGAGCTGGCAAGGTAGGCTGAAGCACAAGTAAAACACGTAACAAAGAAATCTCTCAGTCCGATAAAGTTTGTTTTGAAAAGTTGAGTAAAAATTTAAAAAGGAACAAATCACAAAAATTTGGAAATAGCTACTACACATGCAGAATCTTCTTCTTCTTCTTTCGGCTGCTCCCATTAGTGGTTGCCACAGCAGATCATCTTCTTCCATATCTTTCTGTCTTCTGCATCTTGCTCTGTTTCACCATCACCTGCATGTCCTCATTCACCACATCCATAAATCTTCTCTTAGGCCTTCCTCTTTTCCTTTTGCCTGACAGCTCTATCCTTAGCATGCCTTTTCCCAATATACCCAGCATCTCTCCGCTGCACATGTCCAAACCAATTTCGCCTCTCTGACTTTGTCTCACAACCGTCCAACTTGAGCAGACTCTCTAATTTACTCATTTCTAATCCTCTCCATCCTTGTCACAACCAATGCAAATCTTAGCATCTTTAACCCTGCTACCTCCACCTTTGTCTCCTGCTTTCTGGTCAGTTCCACCATCTCCAACCCATATAACACATGCAGAATAAAAGGCAAAAAAGGAAAAAAAGTTTCTTCTCTGTTTCATTAAAATCTTAGCTTCCTCATATTAAACTTCAGTTACTTTCTGTACTTAAAGTTATGCAAACTTACACAGGCTTCACTTCAGTACATTTAACACATTCTTTAAGTATGGTATGGTTTGAAACTATTAGCCCCCCCATGCCTTACCAACTGCAAGGTGGATCATAAACTAAACTAGTCTGCAGTCAGAATGGCAAAAAATAATTAAAATATTCCATTTACAATTTAACTTGTAGGGGTTATAATAGAACCTTCCATTAACTAGGCACTACTATATAGGCAAACGTTTTAACATAACTAAGGAAATACTTATCTATTAATTTAACATAACCTAACTAAGTAACAAATGGCTCTTACAGCATGTAATCTGTCGCACATCTATCATTTAATTTATGTCACTGCTGAGGAGTGCAGTGTGTGCTGTGACGTTACACATTACTGTGTTTTCCTCACGTGAAAAACTCACTACACAGGAAGCTGCCCCAGACCATAACAGTCCTCGCCCGCTGCCCCCGTTACCTGCCAACTGCTCTTTCCTGTTTCTTGAGTCCTGCAGATGCTGAGGATATACACTCTTCAGCGGCCATGGAGTTTCAAATTTCTTGTTAGGATTACAGTCTCCAAGAATTGGAAAGTTGGGGATCACACTGCCAGAATATGTCTACATATGACAGCAAATGAGTCCAGTGATTTTTGTATTTTTTTCCTAGAGGAGACAGAATCCCCAACAGGACTAAATAACTGTCTTCTTGTGTCTTCTTATGTCAGTGAAACAAACTTCACTGGAAGCAAAATGGAATTTATTTTGCAAATTCTATTTTCAAAGCAGGACACTGAGTTTTTCTGCAAGTTCACTTTTGCACAAATCATTTAGCTCATCACTAGTGACCATGTCTGCGATTTTAATCCAAGAGGGGTGCAGCCATGCTGCCCTTCTTTATATAAAACAGCTATAAGTCGGCAGAGTGAAATTAGAACCTGCTTGGGAAGGAAGCCATTGTATGCTTTTAATTCAAAATTCCATTTTTTTATGAATAAAATCATTTTTTTAAAGTAAGTGAAATTGAGCCCCTAATTAGAGGGAAATTATGTGTAAGGCAGATGCAGCACACTCCTGCAGGCTCCAGCTAATTATTTGATTTACGTCCATGCGATGATGTCTATAGAATAAGAAGGCATTGTTCACTTCAAGGGCAGCAGGGCAGCAGTGTGCTTCTGCTAGAACAATGGGACTTCATCGTCCTCCTTTGCATAAAACCTTGTGAGGCTCTTAATAACATTTTGCTTACATAATTGCATGTCTGAAACTATTATTTATATCTCTCTGACTGTTTATGTATCTTTGCATCGACAAATGCTGCTCTTATAAATAAAAGAAACAAATGGGACTGCTAGAGGTTCAATAGTACTTCCATTTCCATTTAAATTTATGAGTATTCATTTGTCACAGCTTACAGCCACTGCCTCTGCATCTTCTACTGATCTCGTGATCTTGTGATACAGGAATCAGATTTTCAGAAACCCTCAGCATCTCAGAGCCCTGGGTTTGACTCCTGCCCTGGATGCCGGCCATGTGCAGTTTGAATATTCTCTCGGTATTTATTTTGTGCAGACACTCTATCTCCCACATCCCAAAGAACTGCTGGTTAGAATAACTCACAAGTGCTTTGAGTGGGTGTTTTATCTTTGTAGAGTAATATATATATTGTTCTACTTTCCCTTATTGTATTATTAATATGTAGCCTTAGAATGCCTAATCTCACAGACTTACCACTATTTATAAGGTATTATTGTATATAACTTATCCTCACCTTCCCTTCTATATCTATAGCCTCAGGCAATTAGATGTAGTAAAAAGACAAGCAGGAGTTACGTTACACATAAAATAATGTATTACTGATAATATTCATAAATAATAACAAAATGCAATGTACATTTGAATATTGGCAACCATATAACCTGATTAAATGGTGATGTGTAGCTCAGGTGGCACACAGACTTGTAGTTACTTAAAATGTCTCTAATTAAGGCATCATTGGTGCTCAGCTTTCTTCAGAACAGGCCTCAAGCCTGTTCAATATGTCTGCTGAGCTGTGCTCTTCATTGTGCTGTTCTTGGCAGTTCATGGTGTGATGATCTTCATCAGTTGTTAACAAGAGAGAGAGAGAGAGTGAGATAAAGCAAGCAAATTTATGGGTTTTCTGTCCAACCCCTACAGCCAATAGAACATTGTGGTACTTCTAGGCCTCTGTGACAAGCCAATTCCAAACAACCATACCTCAGACTAATGGGGGAATAGAACATCTTAACACCTACCACCCCCCAAGACCATTTGTTAAGCTAACCTGGCTTCCTTGCGGGTGTTGAAAGACTTTAGCAGAGAAATACTCAAACTGGTTTAAGACACATCCCCCAAATCCTGTCGTAAAATTACAAAGAGACTTAGTTGTAAACAAGGGGGCAAACACGAATGCCTCTCACCAAATTAACACTAAATTACATTGCTTTGCCTAAATTACAAATAAAGACATACAAAACATTTATCAAGTTATATGCAAAATCTCACATCACAACAGTGGGTCTGCCCTATGATTGTCTGTCCATGTCTGACTCCTACCTTGCACCAACTGCTGCAACACTGGGTAAGCAAGACAGAAGATGGATTGGTTTCATCCTGTCTGGCTGTGTTTGCATGTATGACAGAGCTGCTGTGTGATATGTGCCTAAGCCATTCAACCTTCATCAGCAAGGTTGCTGTTTCAATTCCCACCTGAGAATAAAGGAGTGAACTTCAGCAAGTCGTTTGACCTGCTTAGCCCCAGCTGTAACGAATCCTCTGTTGTTAAAAGTCACCTTGAATAAAATTGCTTGCAGCTTTTTCTACATTTTGTTTCTACTAATTTGAATATTACAAAACAAATGTTAAAATGGTACATTGAATAGGCTTTTTATAAACATCGATCTCCTCAGAACACTTGAAAATTCATAAAAGAGGTGAAGTACAACTGTGGCATTTAGAGGCGCGCAGTACAGGTATATGCAAATGAGTCTCATACTAATTGTTATTAACTTTCACTTTATCTCATGAAAACTTTATTATCCTAGAAGTATTAGAATTTCAAGTACCTCCAGGCCTTTCTCATGAATGAATGTAGAAGAGATGATGAGACAAACCAGAGGATTTTTGTGACTAAAACAATACAATGACAGGAATGGTGAAGTTCTTGGTCAAACCACCTCATGTATTCTCCAGTCTGTCTTCTCCATCTTTAGCTACAGTGATTAGCTCCGAAGCTGCTGGTAGAGGCAGCCACTTGAGACTTCTCTGTGAAGTTGTGAGTCTCTTTGGAGCTTTGCAAACAAAACCTTGAAGAAAAGAGTCTGCTGCTCAGGCTCAGCAGGGTAGCACCATGTCTTCCCTGTATTTTGCTGCATTCATTTACCCCTCTACCCTCAAAAGCCTTCCCGGGATTTCTGTGAAGAAGCATCCCCACAACGTGATGCTGCCATCCCTCTGATTTATGACGGGGAGGGTGTATTTTTGATAATGAGCAGTGTTTCGTCTGAAATCCAGAAAACTCAATTTTGGTCTCATCAAACAATAGAATCTTTTTCCAGCTGACTTAAAAATCTCCACCATGACTTCTGGCAAATTCTAGCTGTGATATCATGTACATTTCTTTTAACAGAGGCTTTCTCTTTGCCATTCTCAAATAAAGCTACGAATGGTGAAGCATCTGGGGAGAAGTTGTTACCTGCATAGTCCAGTCTAAGACACTGCAACTTGTAACTCCTTCAGAGTTCTCATGGTGGTCTACCTCACTTGTCTTGTGGACGGCCTGCTCTAGGCAGATTTACAACTGTGCCACACTCTTTCCATTTCCTAATGACTGATTTATCTGGACTCCAAGATATATTTCAGTGATTTGGACAATTTCTTGATCTCCAACGTGTGCTTTTCAATCGCCTTTGGATGGAGTTTCTTGGAGTGTTCTTTTTGTCTTCATTATGTAGGTTAAGCCACCCGTACTTCCTCACCACAAATATGGAACTTTGAGAAGCAGGGGCATTTATACAACAACAAACTAAAAACCCCAGACAGATGAACTCCACTGACTGAAATTTGTGACTCCTAAAACCAATCGGCTACCCCCTTGAAGACTGAGGGGTGTCATATGGAAAGGGTGAAAACTTAGGTGTTGAATTATTTTGAGTTTTATATTTTAATTTAGATCACTTTGCAGAGATCTGCTTTCACGTTGACATTAAAGAGTTCTTTTTAGTTTAGATTAGATAAGATTAGAGTAGATTGGATTAGATAAACTTTATTAATCCCACGGGGAAGTTCAGATACAGCAGTATCATTCATATTCCCCTCTACCCTTACAAGCCTTCCATAGGCTGCTGTGACAAAGTATCCCCACAGTGTGATGCTGCCACAGCCATGCTTCATGCTGGGGAGGTGTGTTTTTGATCACGTGCGGTGTTTCTATCACACCATAGAATCCATAGAATAGATAGATCATAGCTGTAGAAACATAGTCAAAGAAACATAAAAAAAACATAAAAAAAAATAAAATAAAAATAAAAATAAAAGAAACATAGTCACAGGATAAATAATACAGCTAATCTATCAATTAATAAATCAACCAATAAGTAAATGAAAATAAATAAAAAAATGTATATTGTGCAGAAATTTCAAAATGGTATTTCTAAATGAACATAACAAGTTAATTTTCTTTTGATCAATGTCAAAAATCCCCTGTGATTCAATGTTGTATACAAAAAACAAGTGAAAACTTCCAAGGGGTGAATACTTTTTATAGGCACTGTATGTAGATGACTGGACTTTCCTACAACAAATTCAATAAATAAGATTTTTATACTGGCACGGGGCCCGTTGTTCAATATTGAATTTACCGGAGAGTCCTGATCCAATGGTATGATGGTGACAAGTAATACAGCCACCCCCATTACAACTCCTAGCATCTGGCAGAGGACTTGGCTGTACTCTGTGAAGTAAGCAGTAAGATGTTTGTGGGTCAGGCGGTTGATGTAAGGAGATTAAGGGAGGGTTTGCAAAAAACACTACTGTGGAATGATCAGTCTGCAAAATGGGGAAGTTCTGTTTAATTACCCATATGAGAAACTGAGTATTACCATGAAAACGGAGGCCCAGTGGGATAAGAGTTTCATTATTGGGGTTCCTCTTAGAGTGGATTACGATTTTTGCTCTTGGCTTGATTGAGTGTCCTGTCCACAACACGAGATGATTATCCTCTATCAATAAAGACATTCCTAATTCTGAGTGTTTCATGACAGACGTTAGCCTTACCGCTGCACAGATGAACAGCCTAAGGAGCTGTGAGAGGGGATGAGAGCTTTTAGTATGCCAGGGATGAAAAGAGCAATAGAGAAGCTAACTGTGTGAGTCAGTATATATTAAACAGTACATACACAATTAACATAGACTTTTGAATTAAAAAGAAAGTTTACAGAGTTACAGTGTTCATTTCAAATGCCTTATTCCATGCAATTCTATTCAACAACATGAATGAAGTGTACAGTATGAAGATAACTCTTGACACATGACTTTTCACATTGGCTAAAACTAACAAAGTCAAATGTGTTACATGTTGTCCGCAGCCTGAAGTTAGATCGCTCTTATTTCGGGACTTGTTGGGGGCTAGATGATTGTTATGTTCTGATAAATAAAGCCACAGAATTGAAGGTATATGTATTTATTTTCTCTCATGACTGAGAGCGAGTTAGATAATGGATGGGTGAATGGAAGTACTGTGTGCTGCTAATGCATTGCTAGAAGACTAATCTTTTTTCTCTGCTGGGTTATTCAGCTTTCACTCTTCTTTACATTTTCCTGCTCTAGCAGATTATTATAAGCCATGACTGAGAATATCAAAAGCACTGCTGCCTTTGAAATTTGCCAATGAAAAAGTCTCAACAACAGAGTGGACACATGAATGCGAATGGAGTCAGTGTGATGAAAGCTCATAATTCTTTCCTGCTGTAGATTAGGATAAGAAATGATGCTAAATGAAGCTTCTTGCCAATACTCAGTGTGTGTTTTTTGCTTTCATTATGGACTGGCAGCACACAGGGGAAAATAGTTGCTTTATTGCCATATGTTACAAAGACAACAGTGTTTTTTCATGTTTACCCTCAGCAAAGCCGGGAAACGCATATTACAAATAGTAACTTACATAATAATCAATATTAACATTGAACATTTTGTTTCTTCACACAGAGAGTCATAGAATCATAAAATAAATTATCAGGTGATGTGATGGAGAGTAGGTCTTTATGGACCTTCAAAACTCAACCTGATATTATTTTGGAGAAATTAGGTGAATAGATGCAGAGGACAGAAAGATATAGAAGAAGATGATCCGCTGTGGTGACCCCTAATGGGAGCAGCTGAAAGAAGAAGAAGAAGAAGAAGAAGGTGAATAGAATGTTTAAGCTTTCCTGGGATGAAAGTTGAGTTCTCATCAATTTTTTCTAATATCCTAATAACTCCTATAATATACATTTTACCAAAAAAAAAAAAAACTATTATTCCGTACAGAAAGTAATAACATGTGAGTTATTAAGCTGACATTCATTCTTCGATTAGACCTTCACCTCACATAAGAGCTTGGTATGCAGAGCTTATCGAACCAATGGTCCAAATGCAGTCAACCAAAGATCACCATATCATTCATATGGATCCATGTGACATTACTTGTCATTTTTATTGTCCTCACATATTCTTCGGTGGCTCACATAAAGGTAGCCCCATGCACGTTAAGGAGCCCTGTCCCTGTTTTTAGAAGCACCAAACATAGTCAGTATTTTCTTTGTATGCTTGTTCATACAGGTTCCTTCAAGATTAGTTGTGAGGGATTCGTGATACAATATGCCGTTAGCAGTGCCCCTGTGGAACACACATTTTAGAAAATGTTGAAGAAACCCAGCACTGAAACCCGTAAATCTTTTCTTTCATATCCAAGAAGCTACGGCCAACATAGAGGATCACATGGAAAGAAGTCGTCATGACTTGACCTGGCAGGTGTACCAGGAAGGCATGTGCTCAGTGATTTGTGAGCTACTTTGTCCTGCCCCGTATATACTGAAATGTGACAGGTTCAAAATTTTGGTTTCAGGTTCTCAAAGGATTTATATGTTTTAGTCATTCCTGAACATGAGCTGATTGCCTTCAATGTGAGGGCCGCCTGTTTGTGTATCACAGTTTCACTCTATTGACAGAATAGCTCAAAAATGAATGACTTAGACTGAATGACCCTTGGCACAGTTATTATCATTTAAAAATGATAATAACAAAATCCCTCTAGTAGATCTTACTTTAAAGATAATACTTTTGTTCTCTTTGTACAGATTTGTTCCCCAACTAAAGTTCAATTGGGGAAGGAGAACATGCACTTTTAAAAAGACAAGATTGTTCTGTTTCATTCTATATAATAAACTACTGGTCAGAAGTATTTTGTCATTGAAATCACATCTTTAGGAAGGGCAAGTCACATGCTGGACACGTCCAATTTTTAAAATCTGCTGCCTAAACTACAGTTGAGTAACAGAGGCATGTTTATGGTAGACACGGGCAACACTCAGAATCACTGGAGTAACTGAGTCAGTCCACCTCCCTGTGTGACAATAAGCAGTGCCAACTGCTAAATAATCTAATTCCATCTGATCACACTGTCTATTTCCATCAAAGGCTGAGAATCCAAAGATACATCCTTCTTTACCAATTTCCAGTCTTTTCCAGTATCGATTACTCCTGATGTTCACACGGAGCCCTTTACTTAAGGACACGGGCAGAACAGGCACACGTTCAGAATTACTGCAGGAGGTCAACTCAACATGCTCAATAGTGGCAGAGCCAGCTGAGAGGCAGGGGGCATTCACCATGGTCCCCACCTTAGTAAGGATCCCACAAACATGACAAAAAACAATTAAAACATAAAATATATTCATAACAATATTTTGGTACACCCTCTAATCCATGAGGGCCCCTGAGCAAGGGTGTCATCCTGCAGGTCCTCCAACTTGCAAGGAAAACTTGAGGGTTGGTGGCAGGATTGGCACTCCTGCCACTGTAAAAAACCTCACACTCTTCCAATGTGATGCTGAGGTGTCAACCATTGGGTCCCAATCCCAATTGTCATGTGGTGGGTGTGGCAACACACTGTAACCAGTGCATGCTCCCAACCTCCTCCTTCTCTTCCTTATAGAAAGCCTCATATAAATAGCATACTTTTTGTGTATTAAAGAATGCAGTTTTGAAGTAAAAAGAAAGTACATGATGATTGCGTAACCACAGCACAAGATTGTTCCTTCTAATGCTGTCCTACTAGAAAATCGGTAAGTCAGGTGCCTTGGAGCAAAAAAAAAATAGAAACCCTGCTTGAAAGAGCTCTTCTTTACCTTAACTTTGATTCCGCTCATACACTTTTTTGCTTCAAACCAACCAACAACTAAACCTGGTCAATGCTGCAATGACAAAGAACATGAAGAAGAAAAAAAGTAACCTTAGGGTAGAGAGAGAAAGAGAGAGCTGGATCATCTGATGAAGAAAGTGACTCTTTAACGTCAAACAGGTCTCTGCAAAATGGTCTAAATTAACTACAGATATACAGTGCATCCGGAAAGTATTCACAGCGCATCACTTTTTCCATATTTTGTTATGTTACAGCCTTATTCCAAAATGGATTAAATTCATTTTTTTCCTCAGAATTCTACACACAACACCCCATAATGACAACGTGAAAAAAGTTTACTTGAGGTTTTTGCAAATGTATTAAAAATAAAAAAGCTGAGAAATCACATGTACATAAGTATTCACAGCCTTTGCTCAATACTGTGTCGATGCACCTTTGGCAGCAATTACAGCCTCAAGTCTTTTTGAATATGATGCCACAAGCTTGGCACACCTATCCTTGGCCAGTTTCGCCCATTCCTCTTTGCAGCACCTCTCAAGCTCCATCAGGTTGGATGGGAAGTGTTGGTGCACAGCCATTTTAAGATCTCTCCATAGACGTTTAATCGGATTCAAGTCTGGGCTCTGGCTGGGCCACTCAAGGACATTCACAGAGTTGTCCTGAAGCCACCCCTTTGATATCTTGGCTGTGTGCTTAGAGTTGTTGTCCTGCTGAAAAATGAACTGTTGCCCCAGTCTGAGGTCGAGAGCACTCTGGAGCAGGTTTTTATCCAGGAGGTCTCTGTACATTGCTGCAGTCATCTTTCCCTTTATCCTGACTAGTCTCCCAGTTCCTGCCACTGAAAAACACCCCCACAGCATGATGCTGTCACCACCATGCTTCACTGTAGGGATGGTATTGGCCTGGTGATGAGCAATGCCTGGTTTCCTCCAAACGTGACACCTGGCATTCACACCAAAGAGTTCAATCTTTGTCTCATCAGACCAGAGAATTTTGTTTCTCATGGTCTGAGAGTCCTTCAGGTGCCTTTTGGCAAACTCCAGGCGGGCTGCCATGTGCCTTTTACTAGAGAGTGGCTTCCGTCTGGCCACTCTACCATACAGGCCTGATTGGTGGATTGCTGCAGAGATGGTTGTCCTTCTGGAAGGTTCTCCTCTCTCCACAGAGGACCTCTGGAGCTCTGACAGAGTGAGCATCGGGTTCTTGGTCACCTCCCTGACTAAGGCCCTTCTCCCCCAATCGCTCAGTTTAGATGGCCGGCCAGCTCTAGGAAGAGTCCTGGTGGTTTCGAACTTCTTCCACTTACGGATGATGGAGGCCACTGTGCTCACTGGGACCTTCAAAGCAACAGAAATTTTTCTGTAACCTTCCCCAGATTTGTGCCTCGAGACAATCCTGTCTCGGAGGTCTACAGACAATTCCTTTGGCTTCATGCTTGGTTTGTGCTCTGACATGAACTGTCAACTGTGGGACCTTATATAGACAGGTGTGTGCCTTTCCAAATCATGTTCAATCAACTGAATTTACCACAGGTGGACTCCAATTAAGCTGCAAAAACATCTCAAGGATGATCAGGGGAAACAGGATGCACCTGAGCTCAATTTTGAGCTTCATGACAAAGGCTGTGAATTCTTATGTACATGTGATTTCTCAACTTTTTTATTTTTAATAAATTTGCAAAAACCTCAAGTAAACATTTTTCACGTTGTCATTATGGGGTGTTGTGTGTAGAATTCTGAGGAAAAAACCAAATTTAATCCATTTTGGCTGTAACATAACAAAATGTGGAAAAAGTGATGCGCTGTGAATACTTTCCGGATGCACTGTAAAACAAAGTAATTGAACTCATAAATATTCACCCCTTTAATATGACAGACCTAAATGATTGCTGGAGCTGCTGATTTGTTTTACAAGATCACAAAATAAGTTCAATGGAGATCACCTATCTGGAGTTTCAATTCATTGTAATATAAATGCACCTCATCTGGAAGGACCAGTTTGTGGTGAGTCACTGGAGACAAAGGAACACCCCAAGCAGACAAATCAAGAGATGACACAAGTCACGGAATATCCATTGGAGTCCAGTTAAATCGACCATTAAGAACTGGAAAGAGTATGGCACACTTGTTGAGCAGCCTAGAGCAGGCTATCCACAAAACTACGTGATCATTCAAGAAGAAGACTGGTAAAGGTGGCCACCATGGGACCTGTGAGAATTCTGAGAGAGTTACAAATACAGCGCCTGGAATTGGAGAGGGTGGGCAGACAACAAATTTTTGCTCCACAAGCCACAGTTTCACGGGGGAGTGGGAAAGAGAAAGCCACTTTTGAAATAAAATGCAAATGGCACCTTGGCTCAAGTTTGTTACAAAGCACATAGGAAACTCTGAAGTCAGCTGGAAGAAGGTGATGTGGTCTGAAGAGACCAAAATTTTACTTTTTGGCCTTCAGACCCACAAACACACCATTCCCACCATGAAGTATGGTTGGTGACTGTATCATGCTGTGGAGATGCCTTTCTGTAGCAGGCCCTTAAAAGCTTGTAAATGTAGAGAATAAAAAGAAAATACAAAACACAGGGAACTCCTGGAAGAAAACCTAATGCAGTTTGAAAGAAATCTGCACCTTGGGAGAAGACAATGACCGAAGCATAAAGCCAAAGCTACACAAGAATGGCTTAAAAACAACAATATTAATGTTTTGGAGTGGCAGAGTCAGAGTTCAGCTCTCATTCCAGCTGAAACTTTTTAAACTGTCCACCCACAATCCCCTTGCAACCTAACAGAACCGGAGAAGTTTTGCAAAGTTAAATGGGGAAACCTGGCAGATTCCAGACATTTAAATCTGATAGAGAGAGGCCTGTGCATATAGATACTAAGCTGTCATGGCAGACAAAGGTGTATCTACTAAATACTGACGCATTGAGTCGGGGTGTATTAAAGGTCCCACTGATATACCCTACCCTCCCCAAAGCTTTGCTCTCTCACTGGTACACATGATGCAACAAAAGACTGCAGCACCAGATTGTAGATAGATGCACATCTTATCTGATCCAGCTAGACACTTCTATTGATGCCTGGAAGGCCATCAGAACATCTGTCTTCTCCAACTTCATATTACATTGCACATCTCTGTCAAACTGAATGTTCATAATGAGCCATCTATTTGATGTCTTTCAGGGCCATGCTGGATGAAGCTAAGTGACTTCCAGTTAGATCACACAGCATGCTGAGGCTCATCTTCTTATAACCATATTCAGGGCAAAGCGGAGAATTGTATATTATATTAAATGAAAAAAAACAAACAAACACACACACAGAAAGCAAAACTGAAATACAGAGTAGTGAAGATTCAAGAAGCCGAATGGCACAATCTTAAACTCATACTATCTTATCTCACCATAGTTTTTTTGTTATTTTTAGACTCACATCACAAGTAGAAACTTTCAAAGAAGTGCAACAGGGAAGGCTCAAATTACAGATTAAAAATCATTAAGATATATCCATCCATTTTCCAACCTGCTGAATCCAAACACAGGGTCACGGGGGTCTGCTGGAGCCAATCCCAGGGTAGGAACAAATCCTGGGCAGGGTGCTAACCCACCACAGGACACACACAAACAGCACAATTTAGTATTGCCAATCCACCTAACCTGCATGTCTTTGGACGGAAGCCCACGCAGACACAGGGAGAACATGCAAACTCCATGCAGGGAGGGCCAGGGAAGCGAACCCGGTTCTCCTATTTGCGAGGCAGCAGCACTACCACTGAGCCACCGTGCCGCCCTTGTTAAGATATATTATAGGAATATTTACAAGAACAATGTTCATAATCTACTTTACTAGTCCCATGTGTTTTACTTTCATATAAAGCAAGCAGAGGGATAAATTGAAAAAAATGTATTCTAAAGACATATCTTTTTTTTGCCATTTTAGCAGTGACAGTAATTAAATTTACCTCAATACTATTCATTTCAGATAATCAAAAAGTCTTTGCGAAGCTTTGATAACAAAATTAATTCAATATGACATTCTGACACCTGCTTAATCCAATTCAGGGCCACAGGAGAGCCAGAGGGTATGCCAGCCATATTACACACAAGATAGAATGGGGTGCCAGGCCATTACAAGGTCCAATCACACATACCCCCTCTCACAAAATTTTAACAGCCCTTATAGTACACGTCTTTGGATTAGGACAAACCCACATGGAAATTAGGAGAACTTGAAAACTCCACGCAGACCACCTGTGCTATCACGTTATCAGGTTATCACCTCGGACCACTTAACACAAAAGGTACCAACTAACCACTAAGTTTCTTTTCTTAATGAGGGATAGGATCGAATTTTCGTTATTGTATGAACCGTATGGACCCTTAATGGCAGGCTTCTCGGTGACAGGGACTGTCTTTTCTTTTCACTCCTTTACTTCAACTCAGTTTACCACCAATAGAGGACTTCATAAAGCATCTTTTGTGCCCTTAAAGGACCACAGCTAAGCAAACAATTAACAATCCAGCACTCTGCAATGCTAGAAATCAATAATCAGTAAGAGACATTGAGTTTAAGTTTTTATTTAAAAATTATATTTACTTTCATTATAGCCAATAGCAGCAAATATAACAAATACAAAGAATTATACAATCTGATAGAGTTCATGCACTTGTCATTCAGTCCCTGATGACATTTCCCAGTTTGCAGTTATATAGTTACCAATTATACTGTATATCCTGAATGAAATGTGTAAATATATATTTCTTGTCAGAGACAGAGCTCTCTGAAAAGTGTTCAGCAGCTAAGTAGATAACCAGCTCTATTTAAATGACTGTGGCTCTTCTTGAAGTATCAGGAAGTCAGCAACCAAACACTCCATCTTGCAACAAAACACCAAATGACCTTAAACTAAAAAGTGTACTGAAAACTGAATTAAGACTCTTATTTAAAAGAAAAAAAATCTAATAAAAGGTGACCTTTTCTCTCCCCATTTTCGTTCAAATCAAGCGCATGGTTTATTGTCCGCTAGCAAAGTGGGTATAATTTTCACAATTTCTCAAAATGTAGAAAATGTATCACATAAGCTCAAGGTAGATTCCCGTAGGAATCAAAATCTGCACTACGCTGCAAACAAACTGCCAATATGAAACACTCTAAGGTCCTGCTTTTCCTTTTAGCTTTCTCAGAATACACTTCACTCATGTCCAGCTTGACAAGTCTTTTAGGCATCAGTCGAATATCTGAAATTTGTCAGTTGACAAGTTTAAAGGATCCCCCATACACTAAACAGGGAACAACCGGACACAGGATTTGAATCCAGCAAATGGAATAATAGAGGGGGAGGAGCCACTGCACCACCTGACCTAAGTCATTATTATGTGAGTTAGGTAAATGAAATGAGGACTTCAGTGTTTAAACAGGTTTTCCATTGAAGCACAGTCTGTGTTTGTATGTATATGTTTGTATGTCATTTTTTGGCAAAACATTCTAGTTAAAGGTTTCACATTTTTGATAAACAGGCACTCTTTGTCTTGTTATTATGCAACATGAAATGTGAAGATTACAACCTTTATGGATTCTGCTGTAATAAAATAATACCAAGGTAAGCTGCATGGCTGAATGGAGTTTGTCTTTTTGGTTGGCTTAGCTGTTGATAAGAATAGTCTGAACAAGATGGATGAATACTTTTTTTTTTGCTTATTTAGTGTAAACTTATTTAGTTTCTCCTTTCTCTGTTTATTTATTGAATAAAGGTTACTTACAGATTGTATGTCTCCCAATTTAGTAGTTGCAGGTCACATTTAAAAAATGGATTAGTCTCCCTGTACTGTTACTATAAGTAAATCAATGTAATTTCGTTAATCACCATACACATAGACATGATTCAGTAAGATCATTTTTGAACTTATCAAATCTATTTGAATATTAAAATTCTTCACCTTTCTCCACTTGTTCATAAGAAGATTTGCATGGAAGGCACGATCAGGCAATGTATACCAATCTGCCCCCTTCCTTCTCCATTGTGTGAGATAGTGACATGATCAGAATTTGATGGGACCTAGTGCAACAAAATAAAAGAGGCACCTCTCGTGTGAAATTAAATTCAAATCAATTTAAAAAGTTAGATGAAGAGCAGGTACTGTAAAAGTGCAAGCAGGGATACAGAAGAGAAAAGGTCATTGGAGGCACCCAGAAGGAGTCGTGGAAGAACGGTCATGTAAGGGTAAAATGAGAGGTGCTGCATTTCACAATGTATTAGGCTTCTTTTCATGTAGGGGGATGAATTGTCCCTGATATTCAGATTTCCCCAGTCCATATATTATTCCCACTCCCCAAGTGGGATGAGGACCAGAAACCAACCCAGCCAGATTCTACCTCCATCCACATGATTGCTGCCTAATAACATTCTGGCTGCGTATGTCACCCCACCCAATCCTTGTCCATCCATTACAGCCCTTACTATATATCTATACTAATAAAAGGCAAAGTCCTCACTGACTGACTGACTGACTGACTGACTGACTGACTCACTCACTCACTCACTCATCACTAATTCTCCAACTTCCCGTGTAGGTAGAAGGCTGAAATTTGGCAGGCTTATTCCTTACAGCTCACTTACAAAAGTTAAGCAGGTTTCATTTCGAAATTCTACGCGTAATGGTCATAACTGGAAGCTGTTTTTCTCCATTTACTGTAATGGAGATGAGCTCGAAAGCCGTGGGGGCGGAGTTTCGTGTGACATCATCACGCCTCCCATGTAATCACGCAGTACGTAGAAAACCAGGAAGAGCTCCAAAAAGTGCTGAGGAAAACATGCATTATATAATTGAGAAGGCAGCGAAACAATAAGAAGCGAGCGAGTGACATATACAACCATATTCATGAGTGATGCTACTATGGAAACAAAGCACGGTGTAAACCTAAACTTTAAATTAAGTTCAAAGACAGGCTGCCGCTGGCGTTTGTAATTTAGTGCCTGTCCATATAAGGCCGTCCGTCAGCGGCAATCCAATAGAAACACTGCCACTAAATATTCACGGGTGAAGGACTGTGCTTATGCAGAGGAAGATGAGATGGTCAGGGTGGTGTTTGGCACAAACTCAGCGAAACTGCGAGAGAAAGTTTTAAGTGCCGGGACTTGGGTAACATTAAATACAGCCGTGCACATAGCACAACATGGCACCAGCACAGCTGGGAAACTTCGATGCATGTACACCGAGTGGCTCACGTGAACTGACTGTGAACGCAGTGCACAGACAAAAAGCAACAGTTCCAAAGAGCACTGAACAAAAACCGAATTACACAATTGAAAAGGCAGCAAAAAAATATGAAGCGTCTGATACATACAAGCATATTCATAAGTGCAGCTACTGTGGAAACAAAGCACACGGTGGAAAAAGTCAATGTCCCGCTATAGGAAGACAGTGTAAAAAATGTGGTAAATTGAACCACTTCGCTAAAGTTTGCAGGACTGGGAAAGGTAAACCCGTGCATGCAGTGTGTGATGTCTCAGATAAAGAGGAAGACGAGCTGTTTATTGATGCAGAAAGAAAGGAACAACCCTCTGAAGCTGAACAAGCCTTTGTAGACATATCAATAGGAAAGCAAGGTGTAAAGCTTAAGTTTAAATTAAGTTCATAGACACGCTGCCGCTAAATATTCACAGGCAAATCCACAACTTAATACCTGTAATGCCTGTTAAACATCTTAGATTCACGAGTACCGATTTGGCTAGTGAACACTTTGATTTAATGAAACCAGTTATCTTTACAACAGTTGACAGACACGGAATGTAACTTCAACACAACACATCCTCCAAATACGAACCTGATTGAAAGAAATAATGATAATCAAATCCTTGATGACAGCAACACTCATAACAGTCACAAAACAATAACATTGACAATCATGTTACGTTATTTTTAAAATATTTCCTTTTCTTTTTCATAACTTCTTTAACACACTACTACTCCGCTGCGAAGCGCGGGTATTTTGCTATATATATATAAAGAGAGAGAGAGAGAGACCAGGTGAAACAGCCCAGGGATGCCAGACAAAATGTTGGGGTTCCAACTAGGCAACCTTGTTTAAGCAAACAAAAAAATTTAGAAAGGTTAGTACCCTCAGCACTCAGAATGCAATGACTTTCAATATCCCAGAGGTGCAGTACTTCAGTTAGAGCTCTGTCACTGTTAAGGTTCATGTCCAAAATGAATTCCTCCTTCTGGGGACCTTACATTCTTATGGCATCCTGGGTGGAGAGGCGTAGCTTTCCCCAGGTGATGTGGGCAGGGCTAGGTGTGTATAGACCATAATATTCTCTAAACACTATTTGCTGCTCTCGTGCCATGTATTGATGCAATAGTCAAAATGACAACAAAATATATATAACTAGCTGTGTAAGACCATGCTGTAAAAAGCCTGGGGTCCTAGAAATTATTGAAAATGTCAGAAAAAAAATTGAAATGTAGAGATGTCAGGTAATTGGAAAAGAAAAACTCTGGGCATCTCTCTCCTAGGAAGTTTTGTTCTGCTGCCGTGCTCGCATCACTTGTGCAGGGCTAAGGCACTTTGTCTTTCTTCAGAGGTTTCGTTTTGCTGACGTGCTGGCCTCACTTGTGTATTAATGGCTAAGTGAGTTTCTGTTTCCTCGGAGGTGGAGCCCTTACCCCAAGTCCACCTCTCAGTTCCAGGCCAGACAGACAGACACACACACACTTCCACGCATACAAGTTTATATATAAGATAATCAAGCTTCAATTACCTTGTGTTACAGATTTCCTAAATTGATAACTGCAGTTTTATATTTTTATTTTCTTGTCAGGTCTTTTATTCTTTTCCTCTTTCCCCATCTTTCCATATGTATTAACATACAGTAGTTCTGTAATACAACCCCAATTCCAATGAAGTTGGGACATTGTGTAAAACGTAAATAAAAGCAGAATACAATGATTTGCAAATCTTTTTCAACCTATATTCAATTGAATACACTACAAAGACAAGATATTGAATGTTCAAACTGATAAACTTTATTGTTGTCTTGCAAGTCTTCACTCATTTTGAGTTTGATGTCTGCAACAAATTCCAAAAAAGCTGGGACAGGGACATGTTTACCACTGTCTTATATCACCTTTCCTTTTAACAACTCTCAATAGGCATTTGGGAACTGAGGACACTAATTGTTGAAGCTGTGTAGGTGGAATTCTTTCCCATTCTTGCTTGATGTACAACTTCAGTTGCTCAACAGTCCGGGGTCTCCGTTGTCGTATTTTGCGCTTCATAATGTGCCACACATTTTCAATGGGAGACAGGTCTGAACTGCAGGCAGGCCAGTCTAGTATCCGCCCTCTTTTGCTACGAAGCCACGCTGTTGTAACACATGCAGAATGTGGCTTCGCATTGTCCTGCTGAAATAAGCAGGGACGTCCCTGAAAAAGATGTTCCTTGGATGGCAGCATATGTTGCTCCAAAGCCTGTATGTACCTTTCAGCATTAATGGTGTCTTCACAGATGTGCAAGTTACCCATGCCATGGGCACTAACACACCCCATACCATCACAGATGCTGGCTTTTGAACTTTGCGCTGATAACAATCCGGATGGTCCTTTTCCTCTTTGGCCCGGAGGACACCACGTCCATGATTTCCAAAAACAATTTGAAATGTGGACTCGTCAGACCACAGCACACTTTTCCACTTTGCGTCAGTCCATCTCAGATGAGCTCGGGCCCAGAGAAGCCGACGGCGTTTCTGGGTGTTGTTGATATATGACTTTCGTTTTGCATGGTAGAGTTTTAATTTGCCCTTGTAGATGTAGCGATGAACTGTGTTAACTGACAATGGTTTTCTGAAGTATTCCTGAGCCCATGTGGTAATATCCTTTACAGAATGATGTCGGTTTTTAATGCAGTGCCTCCTGAGGGATCGAAGGTCACGGGCATCCAGTGTTGGTATTCGGCCTTGCTGTTTACGTGCAGAGATTTCTCCAGATTCTCTGAATCTTTTGATGATATTACAGACAGTAGATGATGAAATCCCTAGATTCCTTGCAATTGTACGTTGAGAAATGTTGTTCTTAAACTGCTGGACTATTTGCCCACGCAGTTGTTCACAAAGTGGTGAACCTCGCCCCATCCTTGCTTGTGAACGACTGAGCCTTTTGGGGATGCTCCTTTTATACCCAATCATGACAAACACCTGTTTCCAATTAACCTGTTCACCTGTGGAATGTTCAAAACAGGTGTTTTTTGAACATTCCTCAACTTTCCCAGTCTTTAGCTGCCCCGTCCCAGCTTTTTTGGAACATGTTGCAGGCATCAAATTCAAAATGAGTGAAGATTTGCAAAACAACAATAAAGTTTATCAGTTTGAACATCAGATATCTTGTCTTCGTAGTGTATTCAATTGAATATAGGTTGAAAAGGATTTGCAAATCATTGTATTCTGTTTTTATTTACGTTTTACATAACGTCCCAACTTCATTGGAATTGGGGTTGTACATAAGATGAAATGGGACACTGCAACTCCGAACATTTCAAGTGACAGACTGGAGGAAATTGGAGGCAGGGTTTTAAAAAGAAGCTCAGTGGGCGGAGCTTTTTCAGCGGTAGATTTCACTGCTGTTCATTAAGACTAAAGATGTGTTTGCTATAAACATTTTAACAAGTTGAGTTTACCACTTATTTAATTCTGCACAACAGCGCCATCTTCTGGGAGGTCAACGTCCTTCTTGCTCAAATGCAAACTCTGTTTTTGAATCCCGACTCTCTCTGCTTTATTCTTTTTAATTTTGTTTTTTTGTGTATTTTGTAACCTTCTTTGCATAGTTTTGACTTTCTTTTTATACAACATTTTTCTTAACATTATTGTTGTAGACTTAACCTTTACCTCAGTTTTTGTCATGTTTTTGCTTCACATTTTTGTTCTTGTTTGTTGGTTCCCTATTTTGACTTTGTGCCAGTTTCAAGACAACAGCCCTGCCAACTCCCTTCATTATTTTTACTAGCTGTTGTTTCTGGCTACTGCCCTTGTTTTTTGTTGCTGACCAGGACTCCTACTCCAGTGGCATAATGTCACCTCCTGTCTTGTTTTTTTGAGCACCACAGCATCTTCTGGCTTCTGTGAACACTAAGAGTTCAGAATCAGAAAAATGGCCAGGTTGGTACTGAGAATGCAGAAGACTGAGGATACTAAACAAGTGTTTTGTCTAGTGCTCGTTCCTAACCCACCAATTCTGTTAGAAAAGCATTTCAGAAAATGTTAATATTAAATGATTTTTTTTTAAAGTTATGCATTAAATTTAATAAACCTATTGTTAGCACTTGTAATGGATAGCCGGGGCTTCTACCTGGCTGGGACGCCTGCATGAAGGATGAACCCTGGGGAGAGAGCTTGTATGGACCGGCAGAGGACAGCCCCCCTAGCTTAGGACATTACTTTTTGGAGTTTGGAAGCTCAGCCCTGTTGGGGTCGGTGGTCACCACCAGGGAGTGCAGAAAACGGCACAGCTGTTCATGGCAGGAATGCCACTACACCCAGAAGTTCTGCCAGAAGGAGATCATAGGACACCTGGAGCACTTCCAGGTGCTCTGTAAAAGGAGACACCTCACTCCATTCAGGAAGCCAGAGTTGGGAGAAGGAGGATGAAGATTGCCAGAAGAGGAATGGAGGCAGAATGAAGAAAGAAAGAGATAAGATAAAGAAAAGTGTGTGTATTGTGCTTATACTGTGCTGAGTTCTGATGTGAAACAAGTGGAAAATGTGTCCCACAGAATAAACGCCCTTTGTTGTGCTGCACTTGTGTCTGTGACTGCTGTGTTGGGTGATTGGGGAGCTGGCACAGCCCTGGTGGTCACACACTTTAAATTAGTAGGTATAATGTGTCTTAAAATGAACCTTACTGTGTTGCAAAATCAGCAACTAACACAGCAAAATGCTCAGCTAAGCAGAAAGACATAGCTTACATAGTTATGAGCTTTGCCTGTTTGAATTTTAGTTGCATTATAAAGCCGATGTGGGAAAGCACCCTATCATTGTCTTTTCATTTCAGCCGGTGCAGAGTCATGGTGGCAATGCAGCGAACCAACCCTGGACAAAATGCCAATCCTTCAGAGGGCCCACTCAGGGCATTTTACAACTGGCACTTAACCTAACCTGTAAGTCTTTGGGAAGTGGAAGGAAAAACCTGAGTACCCAGCGAAAAAACTAACATCGACATGTAGACTTTATTCAGACTCCACATGGATGGCCACAGGACAGAACTTAAAATCTAAATGGTTGAATCTGCGAGGCGGCAGTGCTAACCACTTCACCACTCAACTGCCCAATGCAATAACAAAAGAAGGAACATTTACAATAAATTATTGATTGGTTTATAAATGCTAGCTTATACACATTGACTTCATAACTTGGTTGACTTTTTCTAAAGCAGATTGATGCCTCCCATAATTAGTGATCACCTTTGAAAAAGAGACCCTCTGGATTTCTCAGTCTCCCAGTACTAAAGTCACCATAATGTCTTTTATTATCATTTTTTTTCTGTGTTTTGCTTGCTTCCTGCACTTTTGCTGTATTTGTGTTATCAGCATTAATTCCATCAGTTTTGCTCTCAGACTTGTCATCTTGTGTCTTTGTGGTAATGTATACTTTATACTTACTTTCAAATAAATTGTATTAATACAGTAGTGAAAATGTGCCCTGGGAAATAATATTCAGCCATGCAAGTTGTTCTGTCAAGAGAGACATTAATAATACGGGGATTGAATGTCATCTTATTTGTTTTTAATAACAGGTACTTATTTATTTATTGATGTTGCAGCACCCGTAGCATTATAACACAGCCTAAAATAGTAAGCTTATATTATGCATTTTCAATTGATTTAAAGGAAAATGCACAAGACAATGTACACATACATGCATATAAAGTGGAGGGGACCGAGTCATGATCAGAACTGTGGGCATTTTAAGGAAATGGAGAGCAGGACATCCCTGTAAAGAGTACAGTGACATCAGGTATCTGTGTGACTGTGTGAGAGTACTTGAAACATCATCAGGCTTGCCCAGAAGTGACCCTGCCTGGTGGTTTATAGCCTCCTTGCACCTCAGCACTATGCCCAATTTTCAGAGAAGAACTTGGGGCAACAGCCCTACTAATGAGAAGAGGTGGCTGGGATTGAAGAAGCTGCGGCTTGTGAGAAGGGAAGTGGTTGTAGTTTGTAACTGGAGTCACCCCTCCTGATAGACAAGTCCAGAAAGGCTGCAGCCTTGTTGTTTTAAACCAAGGCCTCCTCTTATAACTACACAGTATATGTGTTAAAATATTGGTTTTACCACAGAATGGCAATAATACTTCCATGTATTTAAAATGCACAGGACTAATGACTTTGTTAGAGGTTATATTACTGAAGATAATTATCTCATTAGCTAGTCGTGTCTATGGTGCCCTCAGTAATTTCGGCAGCGGTACCATGGCATTCAGCTGATGTCCCCCCAGACCTGAACATGACTTTCATTAAACAAGAAGGAATTCTGAAGAAAATGTCTTTCCCGTGCTGCAAATGATAAGAACATTTGTGACATGCCAGTCGGCTGGGTTTCGTGAAGAAAAGCCTTCATTTCAGCCCAACTGCTAATGAAGCCGCTCACTGATTACAATGGCATCTTTGACTCTTTGTTACAGTAAGTGAGACTAAAACTCCGAAGTCTACCAGCCCCAGGGAGTCTGATTTGCAATCTGGAGATCATAAATAATTTACGCTGAGGTAATGAGATGCAAAGTCAAGTTTGTCTAAGTTAATATTGGCAGCAATGATGGAGGTCACTTTCTGACATTTCAGAACTGCAGTCACATTTATTTATTCATCCACACCAAATGCACATGTGCTGACACAATCAGAAACCCCCTAAACGCAAGTGGACACTTTCACAAGCATGGCGGTGGGTAAGTGCTCACAAGGTAGCCGTATACACTGAAAAGCGTGCAGACCTTTGACCAAAAAGCCATGCCTACAGAGACATACACTGAGGCTTCTGTTTAATAATTTATTGATTTAATATAAACTTACAGTAGCAAAAATTACAACTAGCAGTCAAAAACAGCTTGATTTTTTTATAATTTGTAAGGTTCTCAAAGTATATGTGAATAAATAAAGATAATGTAAAATCAAACAGTCTGCAACAGCTAGTGTGTTCCTCAAGGCTGCGGTCTGCTGAAGGACAACTGCAAGACATCTGGGTAAACTGGTCAGGAAGACCACGTGTATTACGAGATTCCCTTGAAGATGGCGGAGAAATTACGATGATAGCAAAACTGGAGGCCATTTTGACTAATCCTTTTAAGCATCTGAGTGAGTTGTTACTGTGGAGCACCTTTAGTCTGTGGCTCATTCCATGATGTTGTGCTGAAGGCCCTGTGACATTATTTGACTTTTTCCATCAATTTTAAGTCCCATGGTTCATTTATGTAATCTTAGTAAGTTGCCGTGATCCTGTAATCGGTTGTCACGTATTGTGACATACCAAGTGACTCAGTTCAGCCAGTCCACAACTCACTTGTGCATCAGAGTGTCAACCAATGAGCGTCCCGCTAGAAGTACAATGCATATAATGCAGCAGTGAGGAATAAGAAACGTAGGCACTTTGGACCTCACAAACAGAAGTAAGGGCTTGTCTTTGTGTTTTATATACCAGAACAAAATTGAAAAAAAAAGGAAAGAAAAGGGTCAAGATTGCATCTGAACTTGACATATTTGTAAACCATTCAAACAGCACTGGCTCCATCAGGGCTTAGTGAAAGACAGGACTCATCTTGGGTTTAGACTTTAGCTTTGAAGAAGGATTTCGTCTCTTCTCTTGGTCTCTTTGTACAAGTTCACCTGCCTTTTCAGTGAAGCTTAAGAATACCTTTATAAGTCTCCATCTATCTATCTATCCATTCACCCCTTACCAAATCCTCTTGATCTAGCTCAACAACAAGACCAGGAATGTTTTGAAATGTTTTTAAACACGATGAATTCAACCTTACAGTAAGAACTCATATGTGAGCTTTTACTTTAAAACTATTATGGCCAGGCTAAGTCCAGCCACTAAAAGACTGTCTCTTCTCACCCTTCTGGGTTCTGAGAAACGTCTTACTTTCTGTTGTTAAGTGCCATCATGTATCGTTTTGTTTCATTTATAAAGCACCTTGTTATGGTGTTTTACTATTTAGTGTTACTGCTTTGCTACTTGTCAGACGTGGTTTGGCTATTCTGCGGAGACCAGTTGTAGGTGGTCTGCCTTGTATAAGATTACAGCAGGACAACAAATGGTCTTTCATGGCTGCCATTTTCCAGGAATGCCTGTTGGTCATTAACACTCTTCTTTCCTTGTTATGACCCAACAAATTACATATGAGACATTCCAGAGTGCTAAATGCTGTTTGCCCCACTGTCTTCTCATAGTACTTGTACAATGTTTAGTTGGATGTGCCAAAGGAGACCATTCAACAGCTGTTTGATGCATGCCCATTTGAATTGTGGAGGTTTCATACACAGCTAATGACCTCCCCATGTACTGCCGTTCTTGACCAATAGGTCACTGGGTTCCTCTGGCCTTGGAGTCATTTATTACTGTTCAGATTTCATGTAAATTGACCGCTTTTTATGGGAGGAACTTTTTTGTCTCAGTGTACACAGCATATAGGAACAGTTAATTTTCTTCCTGTATCCAATATAAATTGACGGATTTAAAACATTACTGAAAATGTCAGGTTATTTGGAAAATGAATGAAACCTGATATAGTGTAACCAGGCACTGGTTATTTGAGCAGGCTGTGAAATGTGCTGTCGCCCTGACATCTCTGCCGTGATCAGAACCTAATTTTGTTTTCCATTACAAGCAGATCATTTTAGAAGCTGGGATCTCATTATTTTATTGTGCCTAGTCATAACTTGGCTGTATGTTTGCTGTGTGTTGAACGGATGTTGAGTCTGTCAATAAACAGGCTTTATATTGTCCCTTTCACTGTGAGAGCAATAACAGAGTCTTAATAACAGAGAGAGAATGCCATTGAAGTGCAGCAAGTAATTGGCAACTCAAAAAAATATTGTTTTTGAATAAAGCGTATTACCATCTGACTCGATATTATCACATCGTCAAAGGTATTATAACATGACGGTTAATCTGGTGGCATATTATGCGACTTCTTATCGGAGAGGATATCAAACTTGATGTCTGCAGTTGCTGATCTTGTCCCCTGAGTATATCAGATTACAAAACTAGAAAGTCAGGGCTTTCAAAATTATGCAACTCCGCAACGACTGATCCTTTATTCTGGAAGTCTATAATATTGTGCTTCTGTATGAATGCTTTACAGGTATGGCAAGTTAACACACAATCTCTGCTTTTTTTTCCATTATGTTATGGTATGTAAAACATGAGACATCAGACAGACAAGCCTCTCTTCTGGTTATGAGGTCAAACACATGTGTTCCTTACACCTCGTAGTTGGAGTATATTGTATGCATTGTATTTCTGGGTGAGCACTCATTGGTACTCAACTCTCACATGCACAGAGCCCACTTCTAGGACATTCGGTCAGGGCGAGTCACTGATTACTCAGACTGAGACTCTGGGTATTTCAGACTACAGGCCTGACGGTCACAAGAGTGCACCACGACTGCCCCGACTTATGTAAAGTTATTATGTATTATTATGTAAAAGAAGTCTGCGAGTGAAAATCATTTGAAACATCATGGGCATTTAGACAAGCACAAGGAGCTGTGGCACAGTGCCCACAGATGATGCCCCTGAGTGAAGAAAATGTGAACAAAAGGGGCAGCTGGGTGCACAGCAGGTGATCTTTAGCAGGAGATCTTGAAAGACAGCAGAAAGATGCAGTCATGCAAAAGACAGGGCAAGAACAGATATCAGAGAACCGGCAGGTTTGTTGTTTAAGTGGTGTCTACTACAAACTTAACAAAAATGGTGGAAGACTGAGGTGGGGCTGCAGGAGAAAACAGAGTGCCCTCAGGCTGCCTGCCATGGAAAAAATCCAGGGTGCAACGTCTTTAAAACTGTGCTTGTGACAATAATATTTATTTTGTGGGAAACTGCTTGTTTCTATTTCTATATAAATTGTTGGTTATTTTAAAAAATGTATTCATTTGGATATCCACTAAAAAATAAGAAGTAAACTGAACAAGGGCTCAATCAAGATATGAGTTATGGCAGAAGTATGCAAGTGGAGATCACAAAGGTCAGTGGTGTTTATTTAGAGAGGGCGTTGGCTCTGACACAAACATAAGGTATGCCGAAACTCTTGGGCATGTCATCCACCAACAGAAAAAAAGACAAATGTGTCACAAAGTTATACAAGGTATTCATGGCAGAGGCAACACTGATTGTGATGCAGTAGCTGCACAGCAATAATCACAACAGGTTTGGTGGAGTACAATGCACAAGGCGCATAACATAAATAGAGCACGAGCTTGGTATGTCTGCTTTCTTTTTATGTGCAGTGGCGTTGAGATTTAAGAGACATGAATTTCAATAGGATTTATTATTATTATTATTATTATTATTATTATTATTATTATTATTATTAGTAGTAGTAGTAGTAGTAGTAGTAGTATCAAGTTCAGTTTCACTCTGCTTTTCCTGGTGAGGATCTTGGCGGGCTGAGCAGACCACACTATCCTCAGAAATGTCTTCCAAATGCTCCTGATGAGTTCCCTGATGGCTCCAGGCCAGCTGACACATAGGATCAATCTAATGTTTGCCTAGCCAGTTCCTTGGTCTTCCCCACTGAGAAGTGCATAACCAGTGTGAGGCTCTCTCAAGCATCCTAACTACAAACTTAATCCACCTGGAAAGGCTTCTCTTTGACCTAGAAAAGCAGCAGTTCTCCTCCAAGGTCGTCCCATATTGCTGGGCTCCTCACCTCATTATGGAGAGTGAACTGAGCAACCCTATACAAAAACATCATTTTGGCTGCCTATACTGACAGTCTCTGTCTTTCAGTCATTATCCCGATCTCTTAAACATATGTGAGGATGGGGATGTAGACTGACTGGTAAATTGGCAACTTTTTACTCCTTCTTAATCCATATTCTGGTGTACTGTTTTCAGAACTTCCATCACTGCACAGGTTTCTTGGTCAATCTCACGATCTCCTCTTCCTCCTTTCCCAATTAATTAGACCCTGAGGTACTGGAATTCTTTTACTGGGGCAGCAGCTTATGATGATGATAATGGTGAATGCTGTCTGTGATGTTATTCCACTAAGTATGTTTATTTATGTATAGTAGCCCAGAATTAAGAAGAGGTTTTACAACTATTAAATTGATAAGTTAAAATAGACATGATTTTGACACAAGTACAGCTTGATGTAATTAATGCTTTGTGTGATTTGAGGTTCAGTGCTTAGGAAGTTTGACATTGTGTGGTAGAACAGTGTAAAATATAAATAAATAAATAAATAAATTTATTATAAAAATAAACAGATTAATAACCTTTTTGGACTTTTGGGCAGCATGGTGTCACAGAATTTAGTGACACTGCCTTACAGCTCTAGTTTGGTCACTATCCATATGGAGTTCACGGCTCTCTTTATACATGCACTGTTTTTCTTCCATCCATTCTAACTTTCCTTAAACATTGTAAACATTTCAAGGTTTTGTTAATTGAAGACTCTTAATTAGCCACATATGAGTGTGGGTGTGCCCTGGCATGTACTGGCACTCCATCTAGAATTCAATTCTGCCTTATTAGCACTGTAATGTACACTCGCTTCAGTTTTTCAGAAAACTCATAAAGACCCATGAGGATTTTTTGTTGTGGAAGGGTTCGCATTTTCAGACTCTTTACTACGTGGACCTGAACAGAGTCTCCCAAGTCCCCACTATAGCCCTCATATGTTTACACTGACCAGCCTGTCACAAAGATGAGCTGGAATGTTCAGCTCCGCTTACTGTACGGTCACCGTCAGGGTTGACTGATACTGTGGCTAAATACTTCCCTCTTTCTCTTATATCTCTCACTTGTACCGGTCCATTTTAGACTTTTGGTGTACCCTCAGGAAACTCATAAAGACCTATGAGGATTGTTTTATCCAGGTGACAAGACAGAGCACCAAAACAAGCAGGAGAGAAGGTTTAGGCTTTTATTTACGCATTACAGATTAGCATTCTAAGACTAGCAATCTCAAGTTACTAATGTGCCTGAAAGAGAAGCAAACTAAAATGAGTGTGACAAATTGCCACTACAATTTGGATGGACAGAAGCACTTCCTGCTAGGAGTCCAGGCACCCAGTATTCCTTACTTCATACTAAGCCGATCACATGAGAACTCTGGAAGAAACAATTGAGTAAGAGACCTTGAGCGTCTATATAGCTCTGAATTTATGCCAGTCTTATGCTTCAATGATGCATCTCTTTGACCAAAGGGGCCACTCCCTTCTCATGTTCTGAACTTTAATGACTTCTGTCTTTAAAACTTTTACATTTGACTTGAGCAGCCCCGGGCTAGGTCAGACTAGTTTTTTGTCCTTGCAGACTAACAGCTCGTGGTTATGTCTTTTAGGGCTAATTAATTTTTTCCCTTTTGTCTCAGGGCTGAATATTTTCCAAAAAACTTAGTTTTCTGAAAAACACAAGAAGCAATGGTTGCACACATAAATCAATATAAAATACTTATTTCATGACAAATATCTGTCTGTTTGATGTTCCATGTACCCCTACAGCATGTAAATTCACATACTTATTCCATACCTGTTTAACTCATCACTCATAAGCTCATAAGGCGCTGTAAAAAAGCACTATATATGCTCCTGACCGACACAGATTGGATACGGAGGCACACGTATAAAATAAAGAAACTATTTATTTTCTTCACCTGTGGGGCACGCCTTCTCCGTAATCCCCACAGGCACAACACACACCCAAGCACAATACACCAATACAAAAGCACTCTTTCTCTGCACCACCACTCCTCCCAGGCAACCTTGTTCTCATCCACCCAACTCTGGCCGCTGAGTGATGGTTACTGGCTCCTTTTATTGGGCTCCCTCAAGTGTTCCAGGTGCTTGATTGCCGACATCCGGCTGCACTTCCTGGTGTGGTGAAACCAATGCCCAGAAGGGTCCAGCAGCTCCTGCTGCAGCACCCCCTGGCGGTGCCTGCGGAACCCAACAGGGCTATACCAAACTCCAACCCCCACGAAGCCCTGCGGGAGTCCGTGGCACTGCTTCAAATCAGGAAGGCTGCCATTTATCGTCCAGGGGGAGATATATTTTGTTTCCCATGCGTGATCCCCTGGAACATATGCTGCAGGGGCGTCCCAGCTGGGCATGGGCCCCGGCCATCCGTCACAGCACTTTCAGGAAAAAAAAACATCTTGAAGTAGTCAAGAGGTTGGTAATCCATAGTGTCCACTAGCACGCCATGTCATTTGATGAAGTTCAGTTACCAGTGTGCCTCCCAGGGTGAACATTGTGGCACACAAGCATATTCTGCTCTACAATCAGCCTGGGAGCGATCAACTGATCTAGGAACCTGTCTTTCATTTTTGATCTCCAGATCACTGGCATCAAAATCGGAGTTTGATAAGTCAGAGTCTGATTCAGTAGTAATGCGCAATAAACAAGCAAACAAACAAATAAATAAATAATACACACAGAGTATTTTGCTTTGTGTAATTGCTTCGCCTTTGCCCGCTGTCGATGCCATTCTGGACATTGTTTACTCTACACTACTCACATATAAACAGGAATTCGATGTCATGTCAACAAGTCTAACAGTTCTCCTAGTAAGAGAGTTCTAACTATAACATTACAGTGAGTTTTATTAACGTTTATTGCTTTATTTTGCACTCTGCCCCTGAATGTCGACTTTAGTCGACATCCGGCCTTAACCCCTTGTGTCAACAAAAGTTGACATCAGCCCTAAAAGAGTTAATATGCATGTAGAGGACCCTAGTGTTTAGTTTTATGTGGGTTCTTTCCTAGTACTCCCTGAGTAGAATGGGCTTACAAACAATGTCTTTCTTCTGAGTAGTGAAAGTTTTCCTAAATACAGGCTTTATCACTACAAAAATGTCTTAATATAGTATAATATATAAAATAAGGCAGTAAATAAACATCTTGCCCGAAGAAGGGGCCTGAGTTGCCTTGAAAGCTTACATATTGTAATCTTTTTAGTTGGCCAATAAAAGGTGTAATTTTGCTTGGCTTTTCTCTAAAATAAGGCAGTAAATCACAAAGGTCCATCCTCAAGAAGAGGACATAAAAACTTCACATAGACAGAGAACAGGCTAGGATGTAATCCAGTCTCCTAGAGTTATGAGGCAGCAGCATTAACCATACCACTCTTCTGCCCCTTCTTTAATCCTTCCGTCTACACATCTTTCAAGAGTTGCTTTCTTATATGGTAAACCAGTGGTGCCCATTGACCTTGAGACCAGACACAGAAGACAACCTGCACATTAATACACCCTGCCACCCTTTGGGTGCCATTTGATTATGCTTGACACATCTCTCCACACTACTTAACAGTGCTGCTGGGATTGGTTATTTTGAGATTGAGGAGTTTCTCAATGCCTTAGGAAGAAAATCATTATGGTTAATTAAATTCAGCTGCATTTAGACTGTGCTAATACCCTGAAACTCTGCGACTGATTAGCTGTCCTTCATCTCTCTACAGCAAAACAATGGCTGCTTGTCGTCAAACCATTAATAGGGGCAACCACAGAGGAACACAACATTACCCACAACATTGAACATGCTCTTATTCAGAGAACGTTTCTTACTATTGAATGAGACTGACTTGAAGTTCATAGTAAACAGCTTCCAGGAAATTGGAATGCCCCTCCAACCCACCACATTTTCCTATCAGGCCGCTTAACTTCAATGTCAAGAATGTTAAACTGGAAAGATGACTAAAGGCAAGCCATCCACCGTAACAATGCAGTTGGCATTAACCTTTCTCTACAGGAGCCAAATGCAAAGCGTGTGGCCCGAGGCAAACCTGCAAAACATCTTACTTTATTTTATGGCTCACAAGCCCGTTGGAAAGTAATGAGTGTGTGCTCTAGGTGACAGAAAATAAACAGAACAATCCCTGCATTAGACAAGGACCTGCACGCCCTGGGCATTCTCGTCTCACCTATTTTTAATTGTCATTTACTATTAATCCACCGCTGACCTACATATCATTCTGAAAATCTGAGCCTAAGCCTTTTGTAATGTATGACAGCCATTACCAGATATAGCCGCCATTTGGCATTCTAGGCAGGAGACCAAGTTAGCACCTGTGTTGAGTCTCCGCTTCTTCAGACATGCAGTTGTTCCACTTGGCCTGCTAATCCTCGTGTCCCCTCATTTCACATTATCCCCTTAACCAGCTTTTCCTCAAGTTGACAAATAATCCATTAATTCTACTCACGGGGTGGCTTGATTGCTGTCGTCTATTTTTTTTTCCCCCTCATATTTTGTCAGTCTAGGAGAAATCAAACATTATTAATCATGGCTGTGTTTCTGCCAGACTCCCCAATCCTCTTCGTTCTACATTACTGTGAAAAATAAGATTTGCTTCCTGAGACACAAACTTGATGGGCTTTTATAAGTTTCTGATGCTATTTATATATGACTATAAATAATAAGTATTACATTATTACATGCAGTATCTTAATAGAAAGTAATATTTATTTTAACACTTCAGAGTAGAAACTTTTAGAGTTTGCTAAAGTGTAGCTGAGAGTCACTTATTGCTAAATAAAAGAAGCAAGGCCTTTTGTTAATGTCTTGTTACACAGCAGTAAGTGATTAACACTGGCACTGCAGGTAGCTCGTATTCGAATGTGAGCTAAGCTTGAACAGGATGTCGATTCCACACTGGGCACCATCATGAACAATCCCACAGTCATTTTAGTCATGTGGAGTGCACCCACAAGATGTGGCAGAACATGCAGACTTCACAGAGACATTAAACAGTGTCACACACATGCACACGGGAGGCAACTTAAGAGCTCTAGTAAATGTAATTACCCGCCGAGCCAGGGGTTGGCACTGTTTTCTGATCTATTCTCTCTTTCTCCCTATGCAGACCACTGATTGATGGACCTTCCATCACTGATGCCATCCCTGGTGTCCATCCTCCTGGACCTGCCCCTTCCTACCATCTTCCTTCAAAATTGGCAAACCAGTTACCTACTTCGCTTCTGTTTGGAACTGTGTCTGTAAAGACATCTCTGCAACTAACTGTGTGTTTACTTACGCACAAAACTGTCAAATTACATGGATGGTACCCCAACTCCTTATCTGTGTTCTTTGTGTCATTTTATACCAGGTTGGGATTTAAACGGGCTGTGAGGCATCTGCGTAATTCAATTTGTTATTCAGTCAGTTTTTTGTTTGGCATCTATGTCGTCTATTTGTATTTTTGTTTCTTCTGTTTATTATGTACTTTTTTCTTTGTGTTTGTTTTTAAATGAATGTTAAATGAACCCTTGGCTATGACCCTTGTGCGTTATGGGTAGCTCTCCAATGGGCGGGACCACCTGCCAGTCACGGCCCTCCATCCTATTTAATAGAGGGCCTCCCATAGTTCCTGGTGGTTCACTTTGATTGTGCTAAGGAGTGGAGTTTTACTTGACATTACTGTGCTTTGAGTTTTTGTCTTCATTTTCTGGTATTTCGACCCTGTGTGCAGTGTTTTGACTTTGGTTTTAGATTCTGTTTCTGAACTGTGCTTACTGATATTTTGAACTCCTGCTCTGTTTTGGCTGATGCCTTTGGATTCTGTTTTGGGACTTTGTTCACTGTGGATTGCCATGCTTTTACCAGGCAATTTCTTGGGCTCTTCGGAGCTTTGTGTATTGCAGAGCCGTTTTGAAAATAAACCTTTTATTTTATTTTAAGATTTTGCAGGCCCTTTTTGGTTTCTAGTCAGAGTCTTTGACGGTGTTTTCCCCTTCTAGTGGGCAGCTTCAGAAAGTGCTTAGGTACCTGTGCTTCGGAACTCCCCAGGTTCACGACAGTTCCTTCCTACTGTTTATTCCGCGGTTGAAACTGGATTTCTCCTTCAGCCACCTTCCAATGCTGATGCCGCCACTTCGATATTTCACGACTCCTTCCATGTGGTTCCAAATTTGCCAACACACTACCCGCCTTCCCCTTTGAACCACTCATTTTGTGTGAGAGGTAGCACCATATGTGCTCACAAATCCTAACTTCGTCGGCTAGTCCAAATCAGGCACCTTCTGGGGTCTTTCTGGCAGTGACACCCCAAAGCTAATGGATTTCATCTGCACTGAAATACTTCCAGGTAAATTCTCTCTTCCTGTACCCTCTTCTCCATGCTCTGCACCTGAATAAAATTTCCCATGCTTCTGCGACTAGAGAAAAGATTGCAGGTGAGATGAAAAATACAGGGGTGAAGGCACAAATTTCGCAGGTTGTGAAACACAAATTGTTTTGCGAATTGTTTATGATGCTAAACTTGAAGTTTTACTGCAAATTCAATTTCATGTGAATTGTTTTGCCGATCACTAGCTATGGTGAATTTTGGAGTGCTACTTCAAAATGCGCTTTCAAGCGTGACGAGACTACCTTATTTACAGTATGATACTCCTCTGATGAGCAAAAAAGGACTGCTTCTGAGAGAAATACAGTGTGTTCAATCTCATGCCTTCTTCGCAAATAGAGTAATGGCACACCAGAATGAAACAGTTTTTATACATGTGCAATTCTGGAAATAGATCACAATTACATTATAAACTAACATACAGCAGACAGATCTGTGATATTCTTCTGACAACTGATCAAGAGAATCAGTTCAAACGTGCCTCCTACTAGGATACCCCGCACAACCTCATCTGTCTCAATAAAACTGGTGTTTTCTATGATGTGCACTCCTTATACAAGTGAGCATCATGGAAGACATGACCGATTCACTAACGCTCCTTTAGTGGTACCTCTTGTCTAAGTACATATTGTACAGCACATTTCTGTATGCATATTACCCACTGCTAAGTCTTCAAAACAACTCCGCCAGCACATGCAGATACCCACATGTAGGCACAGCCCCCATTTTTGCATTTCTCTTTGCTTTCATTGAGAGCGTTTGTAGCTCTATATAAATGAACTGTTTATTCTCTGGTTGAAAGTTTATCTAGGCAAATTTTCTCAGACTAAGAACATGTTTTTCATGTAAATATAACAAAGTGAACATATCAAAAATAAGAAATATTTTCATTATAAAAAGACACATTTTACTTGTATATATATTTTTGATTTGATATACTTTGTTAAACCCAGAGGGGAAATTATCTTTTCACATGACCTTTGGGTTGGTCAGGGCACAGGGTTAGCCATTGTACAGCGACCCTGGAGCACTTTTCAGGTTAAGTTGGATCCCTGCTGGCAGTTGCAGGATTTGAATTGGCAGTCCCACCAAACACCAGTGCAGATCCTTAGCTCCTGGGTTCTAATTCTAGTGTGGTCACCGTCTGTGTGAATTCTGCATGTTGTGTGTGCAAGATTTATGGGTTGGTTTGGTCAGCAATTTGTATGAGTGAGTCCTGTGTGGTGGGTTCTTATGACGGATTGCTTCCAAAATAAAGTATGGATAAATGGTTGGAATTGTATTAATGTGATGTACCACAAGAGTCACCACCTGTTCAGTATCTACATACTTTAATAGAGATCCTTCATTTGTTAGCATGTCCTCCTGTTCCAAGCATACACTGGTCAGACCCAGCTCTTCATGAAGATCAAGATAAAGTTAAGATGACTGCTTGCCTAAGTGATTCCTGCACAGTTGTGATCTAGTATCCTACAGTTGAATGGGAGCAAATGGAGAGGCATCATGTGGAATCTGCAGGATTCCAGGAAAAGAACTTTGGTTCTTGGTGCAGAAAGAATTGTCTGCACCTGAACATCAGCAAAACCAAAGAACTGGTTATTGGCTTTCACTGCACCAAAGACTTTCTAGGTCTGGTCACTGCTCAGGGAGTAAATGTAGAGGCAGTGCACTCCTACAAGTACTTGGGAGTCCACATTAGCGAAAGGTTAGACTGGTCTGACAACACAGAGCAACTATGTAAGAAAGAGCAGAGCAGGCTCTGTTTCCCTAGGAAACTGTGCTCCTTTAGTGTGGGAGGTGGCATCCTTTACATCTTCTGCAACTCCATGATGGCCGGTGAGATAGTCCATGCTGTGGTGTGTGGGGCTGGTAACATCACTTCAAGAGAGGCCCACTGAATTAACAAGCTAAGTAAAAGTGCAGGCTTAGTTACAGGACCCACTCTGGACCCCCCGGAAGTCGTAGTGAAAGAAAGAATGAAGACAAAACTGAGTGCCGTTATGAAAAATGCTGCACATCCTCGCTCTGACACACCAACACTGAGGACTTGCAGCAAATGAATCATTCAGCAAAAGTGTGTCAAGAAACACAACTGGGACTACTTTATATCAACAGCAATACACCAGCATAATGCCACACTGTGACTGTTACTGTCAAGTAAAAAGTTTTCTTTCTTTTTACTTTTCTTCCTTGGTTTTTTTTTTTTTTAACTTCCTTCCTTTTATTCTGGTGTGTGTTCAGACTATAATATATGTGTATACAGTATATGGTATTTATTTATCTATCTATGTATTTATTTATTTAAAGAGTTTCTGTAAAAAAGCCTAATTCCCTGCTGGGGACAAAGAAAGAAAGAAAGAAAGAAAGAAAGAAAGTTTGTTCGAACAAACAAATGAACGAATGGTCTATCTATCTATCTATCTATCTATCTATCTATCTATCTATCTATCT